>JAVTVY010005131.1:0-38450 GCA_036873755.1 Hanleya hanleyi | reverse complement strand
GCGCATCAAGTGCCGCTAATACATCACGGTAGATAGTCGACGCGAGATGTGCCGCACTGACTTGACTGAGAGTTTCAAGGTAGTCCATCATTCGTGTAATCAGTTCATGGGGGTCCCCGTCAGAGACGAAACACACCGGGGCCGTGTCGTAACCGGGTACGTTGGTGTGAATACTCACACTCAAAGGAATGTGATGCTGGGTCCATTGAGTTTTAACCGATACCTTTTCCATGGGTTCTAATAGGGCTTCAAAATCATAGCACGCTCTGTATGGGAAATAACGGTGGTCCATGGGGACGTCAATACCCTCATCTGCCAGGTCTTCAAAGATGGTGGGCTTGTTGTGGAATACGCCGCCGGGGAATTTTCGTTTGGTGGTCTGGTCACAGGTTTTCTCGTGACGGTGTAAGTTAATAGACCGGTCAAACACGCGTTGGCATTTACTACAGATGTAGGACTGGGCATACCTGTTGATGTTCGTGATGTACGAGAAATGCCCGCCCGTGTCCGTTTCGTACAAATTCAATGTCATGGTTGTGTCGTATTTTCCCGGGGAACGCTGTACGAGTCGGGCGGTGAGTTGTGGGTCATCGGTGTGGTCATCATCCACGTGTTGCTCTAATTTGTATACGACAATGTTGACGTGGAATAAATTTTCCACCACATCTAGCTGCGATAACGGAGCTGTGTTCTTTTCACGTAAGTAGTCTTCCCAATAGCAGTTGGCCAATTTATCACATTTCCTGGGTGGACGTTTGTTGAGATGGATAGCCAGGCAGCGGAATAAACATTTCCGATCGGTGTAGGGCCCATTGGTGCCGCCTACTAAAGCGTACATGCCTTCTCTGTGTTTTAACCAGTCCGGGAGATGAATGGGAGCGCCGATAGGGTGATCGATCATTTTAGTGACGTAAAACGTAACATTGGTTATCATCTCCACTTGCCATTTTGTGTTGGGGCGTTGTTGTCGTATCCACTCCAAACTATCCAAGTTTTCTAATTTTTCCTGTACCGTGTCCAGAGAGGGTCGATGGATAATGGTGAATGGCTGGTCAAACACCCGGGTATTATTGCTGGGATAATAATAACGGAGCTGGTCTGTCTCTTTATGGCGAAGAATGTATCCAAAAGTGAGATTTAACTTGAAGGCTGTATCTTGGTCGTTGAAGATAGCTTCCACGTAGCTACGTAGACGGATGTTTTCTTCCAACCGGAAATTATATAAGTCCAATATCGGGTGATTTCGATGAAAACAATGGTGTATGGTAACCCAGTGACGTCGATAAATCTCCCTCACACGCTCGTCTTGGGGTAAAACTTCAACCGGAGGTGCCGCTGGGTCCCAGGGAAAATCTTCTCCACGTCTCATACAGGCAGGCTGGTGGTCAGTCAGGCAGGCTAGAGGTGAAGCAGGTAGGCTGGCTGGTCAGGTCAGGTGAGTCAGAGTGCTCCGCAGGGTAGTGCAATGAATACACCCCACCCCTAAAAATCGCCTCCTTTTATACGTTTTTCTACAATCCGCCATCTTAAACCCACCACCCACCACCACAATCCGCCATCTTAAACCCACCACCCACCACCACAATCCGCCGCCATCTTAAACCCACCACCCACCACCACAATCCGCCATCTTAAACCCACCACCCACCACCACAATCCGCCATCTTAAACCCACCACCCACCACCACAATCCGCCGCCATCTTAAACCCACCACCCACCACCACAATCCGCCATCTTAAACCCACCACCCACCACCACAATCCGCCGCCATCTTAAACCCACCACCCACCACCACAAGCCGCCATCTTAAACCCACCACCCACCACCACAAGCCGCCATATAGTCCCACGCGGAGCGAATTGGTGAAATTTTTGAAAAAGTACTGTGACAGAAATTGATGTGACGGAAATAATACTTCTATGAATAGGGCGAAAACTTATCTAAGATAATTTTTCTGTCATAATTAATTCTTGGTCGAGTATCAAATATTCAGATATTACGGAAAGTACTGTTGTTATAAGGTATTGTTTGTTATATATCAGACACGATCAGCTGATATATGTAAACAAACGATCTATATTTAGACCCTCACGTGATCTGCTACGTTGCAGCACGCGCTCTTTGATCTTGGCGTTCCGCCGACGTACAAGCTCAAATTGAGACGGAGAATTTCGTTACCATTACCAGTAAATTGTAAGTTTATTGCGGAAAGAATTTATATTGCATAAATTCCTGCGGGAAATAGGAAGTACACATATAAGAGAATATTGTCTTGACGTAAAAAGTTTGGACATTTCATATTTACGGAGATATGGATGTTTATAACTGAGCCGGTTTTCGTGTAAACCATCGCAGAGTATAGGGAAACGGCTGTCATCTTCGTTTTGCTATGTCACAAAAAGTGCTCGAATTACTTATTTCTAAATGATTTCATGACGAATCCAACTAAGGTTAGGAAGTATATATATCTTACGATATTGTCATGAACTGCCAGCACATAAGACGTTCTGGTTGATGAGATCTGAATTTTTAAAATACAACTGTCAGCGTAAAACACTGTGTTCAATGGAACGGGGCGGGGAAAATTTTATTTTTCTAGTTTGGCAGATCGTATTTTACAAAACACGGGGAACCCGCTCCACAGACATTTTACACCAAATAGCTCAACCCATGAACACCAATATACATATATATATTGCGGCCAGTCTATGATCGAGTGCCACCCCAGTGTCGAGCATTTATTGTCCAGTTTGCACCAGCAAAGAAAAATTACGAACGATCATCGAACGTCATCGGTGGGACGTTCATGTGGTCTTCCGCGGTATATGAATCACTTGCATTTGAATGCATGAATTAGTTTGATATAATTTTGTTGGGTATGAACGATTTGAAAGAGTGGAAATATTCCGTACAGGTCTGTTTTATGTAACAAACGCTAAGAAAAATGGCTGCCCAAAGTCAATTTCCCCGGTTTCCCGGATAATAAACCACAGCCCCATCTATACGCTTTGATGCAAAGGAGACAACTCGGACTAGACCAATTCCCAGGCGAAGATGATGTCCCGCTATATTTGGCCTGTATGGGGTATAGGGGTGGTCGTTTTTTTTTATGGCTTTTACTATGAGCTATGAGGTTGATCATGTAGAATACGATGGGAAAAACTATGAAAGTACCGGGTAGGCTTGTATATAGATCCATATAGATCCATATAGACCCATATACACTCATATACTGGGATATTAGCCCAATGTATGTATAAATCCATACGGGGTAGACATGCACCTCTAGTGGCCCGATTGGGTAGAGTGAGGTCTTATTTTGAAGCTCTCGTGAAGGACTGGACTAGTGTATTGTTTGTTTTCAATAGTCTGCGCATGCGCAGACAGGCCATATTATCGAAATAACCGTTTTGAGATCCAGGCGAGCCTCTGATGGGCCGATTGTATCGAGTGAGGTATCCATGTGAAGCCTATGTGAGGGAGTGTCTGATGGCATGGATGTGGGATTGACATAGGGTCATTCTGCGCATGCGCGGTAGCCCAAGCGTATGGACATAGACGTTTTTGGGGTCTAGGCCAGCCCCTCATGGGCCTATGGGGTCGAGTGAGGTATCCATGTGAAGCCCAGGTTGGGGAGCATCCAGCTGGACTAACATTCACGTGGTGGGATGGGTCTGCGCAAGTGCGTGTGACGTCACTTCCGGTTGGGGTGAATTCACCCGGGTGTAAAAATGACGTCACTTCCGGTTTTTCAGAATGCTCAAACACGACCTCCAACTTTCCCGGCCCGCCCTGGCCCCAGCGCGAGCGGCGCGCGCGTCATCACGCGTCATCCCCGGAAGTGCGCGTCATCCCCGGCAGTGCGCGCGTCATCCCCGGCAGTGCGCACGCGCGGATCAAAAGGTCAAAGGTCACCTGTCAAACGGTCTCCCTTTCGGCAAGGTTCGAAGAATACAAAGAACTTATAGTCATAATCTATACGTGTTGGACGAGTCTCTTCACTCACCGTATACACGCACCTCAATGAAATGCCCGCTCCAAACCTAGACCAAATACACGTACTTGGTCTGTGGGCTGATTTCATTGGCTCTTTATTTTTACTATAGTGCGCTTGCATTCTAACCTTGATGGGTGACATTTTGGCCCCAGCCTACACCACTGATTTCAGTTTGACTGAATCTCCAGATGCATTATGAATAAAACACACAAGACAGGGTTTTTTTTTTGGTGAGATCTCATTTTTTTATTCAGTGAACAACAACAACGTGAGAACAACCACGTGAAAACTGAAGCCCAGAACACGGGGCTTGCTAGAATTCAAGCCCAGAACAGCGGGCGTATGTACATTGAAAGAATTCAAGCCCAGAACGGGCCTTGTACATTGAAATGATGGGCGGCCCAGTCATAGACGAGTACATCTCGGTCCTCGGCCTTGGGGTACTCGTCAAACATGTGGACGATGGTAGATACGGGTCTTCCCCGGCATCGATGGTACAGGTAAAACAAGCAATATTGTCCGCACACCATACTGTCCAGGCTTTGCAACGTTTTAGTATTCCAACACCACGTCTCTGTGCCGTGATCCATGAAATCTGTTAAATCGGGATGGAGGGGTGGTAGGCCGTACGGGTCAAAGTATTCGCCCTGCTCTTCTGTCAAGTACACGGCCACCCAGTGTTCACCGGGCCGATCCATCGGGCCTGTATTCAGGACGTAAGCAGCCGGATACACACGGTCTAATGGGAGCACATCTCGGGCGAACACTCCTTGAAACACCCTACGTGTTCCTGGGTCAGTCTCCAGCACCGTGGTTATCTGGTCTGTTATCATGTTAGGTGGCGAAGTCACACAGCACGTTACGGCTTTTATCGATTTGAATGATGTTGTCAAACTCAGCGTAGCAGATCACATTGATGGTTTTCGGTAAAGGTGTCCCGAAGTGCAGTTCCAAGCGTAAGTTGCCTTTCTTGATGAGACTCAGTTGATGATCGTTGTCTAAGGTGGGAGTCAGATCGAAACAGAACAATGTGTATCCTTTGCCGAAATCGTCTCGACTGATCATATTTCCCTCGTCTTGGTTGATTTGGCCAGTTGCTGTGAAGAGGTTCAGATAGCTCCGGATGGAATTGTCCGTTCCAAAGTTAGGTTGTAAGGGGCGTGCCGGTACCTGTTGGCCATCCACATGCAGGGCCACGAAATTGATGTTGAACGCTTTTAGGTTGAACGGATTCCTCGAGAGAGTCCCATTATAACTCACGTTCTCCACACAGGCTAGGGTTAAACGCTTGGGCAAATCCCCCAGGAACAGATTTTCTTGATTGACAATCATATTGCCTTTAGGAACGGAAAAGACCTTGGTCTGTACTCGTCGAATGGGGTACTGGGCTGGTTTTTTCTCCAAGGCTCTGATGTGCCCCAACTGTACACCTGGGCTGGGTTTCACTTTGCGTACAAACAGACTTGCCTCTTGGATGACAATGTTATACTCGAGGTCCTCATTCGGGGCCATCAAGGCAAACGCAGGCGTTGCGCGCACTAGTCGTATTTTGACAGGTACTCCATTCAAGAGGTATCGGTCCTGCATGAACAAGTCCGCATGCAGACGTCCCATCATATCGACCGAGTGACTCTCTGCTGTGGCATCCACTCTCTCCGTATAGCCGGCATTATCAGGACTCGCTTCCATGTTGCCTGGGGTATCTCGGTAGAACAACGGGGCTGTCAAATACGACTTTTTAGCGTCACGCCCGTAGGATAACAGTGTTTCGATGTAGGCTCGGTACGGGTACGTGCTCGTCGAGGCGCTCACCAGTTTATCACTCCGGGCTATATCCACTTGCTGGAATAGCGAATGAAGCCAGAGATTCACTGGACCCACGGGTGCCTCTGCTTTCAGGACTGTCCCATCTTTATTGGTGATTTTAGCTTTCACATATAGGTACGTATGGGCTAAATCCAGGTAGGACGTATCTGCGTTGGTGATGGTGAATTCAATGGGGCCTGTGGCTGTAATGCTGGAAAGGGGCAGATGTTCCACCCATTGACCCTCTTCGGCACTGGTCTGAGTAGGTGGGACGGTCCATAAATCAAATTCACTGTTAGTAGAAGGACACGACTCGGCATGGATGAAAGCCATCTTTAAGAAAAGATATCCTTGGTCTTTCTCGATGTGCGTCGTCGCTGGGTCGGTCGTCGACTGGTGCGTGGTCTCGGTGGGGCAGCTCTTTTATTCCCTACGGTGCGTTGTGCTTTGGCCACCAAGACGCCTCCCGCTTCTTTGGCCCGCTGTTTCAAGGATTCTTTGGGTGCCGTACCCCCCAAGACATCACCGGCCACTTGCAGTCCACTGCGCACCGCTTGTTTGCCGATCGCTTTGACCCCACGCGTCACCAAGGGCAGGAACGTTTTGACGATGCTCCCGAGCATGTTCCCCAGTCCATGTCCTCGTTGCATGCGTGTACCCGCAAAGACAGGAAAGTTACCCCCGGCCTGTTTGGTGTAATGATCGACGTAACTGGCTGTATGGCATTGATAAGGCACCTTCATTATGCAAAGTGAACCGCTCGGACTTGACGGAAATGAAGTGTCAGCACCACTTTCCTCGTTCGAATGCCACCGATCGTCCCGTGTCGTCTCTTATATCGATGACGATGGAGCTAATATCGGTCTGACTGACCGGTAGATACACGATATGCCTGAAACTGTGGGTGACTTGAGCTCCATATTTGCCTTTCACCGGGCAGACGCGCAGTAGAGGTACGTTGCTGTCGCCGACAATGTGTGCATCGACCACGTCCGAGTAGACGTACAGGCCATACATACCACCACGCATGTCCATCGGGATGTGGCCTATCTCACCGGTGGGGCCAGCGTACCCCTGGTAATTGAAACCCAGCATTTGCTGTAGGGTAGCACTGAGTTCGACACTCACGTTGGGGCTGAGCGTGAGATTGGCCTTGTCGTTGTGTGCGTTGTAATCGAAGTCCACATGATTTTTGAAGGGGAAAGATTTGATGGGTTTTGAAGTATTCGCGACGTCTCGTAGAGACTTATAATGCATCAGACTTCTCAGTCCACCCATGAACTCCTTGGGGGTATCGTATTGACCTTCGGGTAGTTTGAGTCGAGTTTCTTGTCCTTCGTAGGTCACCTCGTACCATACTTCATTGGCTCGCACGTTGTACCACGAGTGAGGGTATTGGATATCCACGAGTCCACATTCCCAGCGTCCAGGTAAATGCAACGGTTGCGGTAACTGGGTCACGTACTTGGTCAAGGTGTTGTCAGGAAACACATCAGCCGAGCTGTTACTGGGTAGGGTGAGGTAAACATGATGACTGAGCTGTCCTGCTGCTGCTGTTGGTTTTAATACTTCTCCCAGCCCTTGGGCGCTAATCGTCGTGATGGTCGCGGTGATTTAGCTCTTGGTGGTTGCAGGTGGTGGCGTGGTAAAAGGGGTGAAAACGTAGGTGCCCGCCGTGGTGGTGATTTGGGTGGTGACTCCGGTTCCCAAGGTTCTGGTGGTGTACTCACATTCTGCATAAAGGCCCAGCGCTCGGGGTTCCCCACCAATTCCTGTGGCACATGCATGTCTTTCAAGCCTTGAGCGAAGACCTCCCATCCTCGAGGATTCGTGTGCGTCCTGCGTTGACGCATCAGGTCATTCACTAAATCCGTCATGTGGGTCCCGGGGACCACCTGATTCTGTACCAGGAGTTCGCCTTTATCATTCCAAGTCATGTTAGGATTCTGTTTCATCCGTTGTAATACCAGGCCAGCTTGTTTCTTGAACGAGGCAGGTACACTCTTCAGGACTTCGTCTTCCACCCACTGTGGAGCTGTGGAAGGTACCCCACCCGGCTGTTGGAACGGTGCTGAGGTCGGCGGTGTGTCACGTGGTGATGGTGGTGGTGGTGGAGCAGAGAGGGTTTTGTATTGGTCCATGAACGTCATGTACCGCTGAAGCGTCTCATTGTACCGTTGTACTTTCTCACTATCGCTTAACCCCGGTCTCTGTAAGATCTGTTGCATCTCTCCATCGAGGGTGTTTATCGTCTTCACCGTAGAAGGGACAGGGTAGGGCGATTGGAGGTTTTGAAGGAGCCGAGGTTCGACGAGGACCATTTTTTTCGTGTGGTTCATTGTCGGCCGAAGAGTCCACCCAATACTGGACCCAACACGGAAGCGGCCAACGGTGCTAAGATAGCCCCGAGAAATCCACCTTGCTGTAACACCTTTTTCTTTTGTGTTTGAGACACTCGCTTCTGGACTAAGGTTCTTAGACCTGTCTTATGCTTGGTCAACTTGGTCTTCTGAGCCGGAGTCAGTGGTACGTTGCCTTTTAAGATATTGAGTCCAATCTCGCACAGACAGCACACGAGAGCAGGGTCCGCACCGCGTACAATGGTTCGGACTAACTCGGGTGGGGCCGTCTTCAATACACGGAGCGTGGGAGCGTGCTTCCGTACTCGCGCAGACATCCTGTACAACTAATGCTAGAACCCACAATTCTGCTCTTTTTATCTACTTCAGAGAACAGAGACAAAATCAACCCTGCTGTGGTATTCATTCTTTTTTATTATCCCCATCATCAAAACACACACACCCCAGCTGGGGGAGCCACTGTAGGTGTGTTTACATTATTTTTGCATGTACACGTGGTGAGTCTCTCCGGGAAAGATGCCGGTCCGTAGTCGAAGGTGGTCGGGGGTGGTTTGCTTCAGGTCGAAGAGCATATACCCGTGCTGAGGGGTTGTGGCATCTTTAAAGGCTTCCAATGCAAACGGTGTGCGGCCGGGATACATCTGTCTCGCCAGGTGCAGCAGTTGAGTGGTATCTCTCGGGTTTTTGAAGACCACCATGTAGTGGGCATTTAAGCTGATGTTCCGATGTTCTTTGTTTTTACTGAACAGATTCTGCACAATGTAGATGATGCTGAGCCGTCGATGATGGCTGCCTTTGGTAAAGAGTTGGGTCACCCGCGCATCCGTCTCCGCCATGAGATCATCCAGAACCACCAAGGTGTCGGGTTCCAAATCGGCCAGGTTAGGTAGGCCTTCCACGAACGTGATGTGGGGCATTGCTGCATACGCTTCCTGCCATTCTCCGTAACACCACACGACTCTGGCAATGGGTGGAGTGATCATGCTGTCGGCGTGTTGAAGGAGCTTCCTGACGAAGTGCGTTTTGCCGGAGCCCGTCGGTCCTGCGATGACGCAGGTGAAGGGATGCTGCCACCGAGGGTCCATGGTTGGAGGTGTATCCGCTGTCGTGGTAACCCGCTCTTGTAAATTTGGGACGAGTGAACTGGAGTGGTGGTGGTGGGCACAACGTCGGTTGTCGTTGTCTGTTCACGTTCAGGGATGATGATGGTGGTGATGGGTACAACGTGGGTCGTCGTCGTTGTCGGTTCACTGTGAGGTATGAAATCCGGTGGGTCTTCAGACGTAGTGGGTGTTCTTGGTGTAAGTGTGGAGCTTACACTCGTTGTGGCTTGTACACGGGGTGTGGCGGTGGTGGTGACTGGGCTGGATACGACTGGTGCTCTCTGTAGACCGGTTTCACTGATGGCTGGTGTTCTCAGTTGGTTAAGTAACGTGCTGACATAGGCTACGTCGTAAAACACACCTCCGTACAACACACTCAGCAGGGTTAGCACTAGTACACCAAAGACCACTTGCACTTTGCGCGTTTTGGAAGACGCTGTGTTCAGAGACGGATGCACCGTGTTCATGGTTGGACGTGGAATGAAGGAGGACGGCAGTGGTGTCTGGCTTTATAGTCGTTTCACCTGGTTGGCAGCGACCCAGGAATTGAAGGAACTGGGCCAGCCTTGCCATTTCACGAAATGAAACAGTTTGCCACGTCGACGTTCCGTTTTCAAAATCTGCTCCACCGTGTAGTAGTCTTGCTGTGATTTTACGACAGGCTGTAATTCCATCTCGTAAAACGTGCCTAGCAACGGTTCCCCTTGAAGATCTTCCAGTTCATAGACTCGCCGCTGTCGGGGTAGGCGCCGTTTAATCAGGAAGTGCTCATCGCTCCAGTTGGGCAAGTAACTTTTCTCGAACTTGCCCTTGACTTTACTGATCCGTACAGGGTCCCCGACCTTGAACATCTCCTTCGTCGTTCGCTGCGATGGCCTGGGGTACAAGACACGCCGGACTTGGGCTTCATTGCGTTGGGTCACGGTAATGGGGGCTCTCTGTATACTTCGATGATAGGCTCGATTGTAACCCCTCACCAGTTTCGGGAGAACATCGATGTACCGCCTTGTATTCTTATAGGTGAAATATTTATACATGCGACCTTTAAATGTCCTGTTGAACCTTTCCACCACGGATGCCTTGGTCTCGTTGTACGTATGGAAGAAAAACACCTTCTGGGCTTTCAGAAAGGCTTGGAACGGTCTGTTGAGGAATTCCGTGCCTTCGTCGGTTTGCAAATACAAAGGTTTGCGCCCGGTCTTGAAGATGTCTTTGAACGCCGCTATGAGATTCGCCCCCGTTTTCGTCCGGATGGGTACCACCCACGCATACTTCGATAGGATATCGATGCACGTCAAGATATACCGATTCCCATCGTTGTGTTTGGCAAAGGCGCTCATATCGACCAAATCCGCTTGCCACTGGGCATCTATTCCTCCCACGATGACCCGGTTCCGTAGAAAATGGCGACGGACAGCTCGATGTAAGGTATAGGTGTCTTGTTTTCTTAACCAATCTCGGACTTGAGCACGTTGTATCCCCTGGGGTTTGGCCGCTCGATAGAGAGCCGACAATGCACTATAGGCCGCCGGACTGTCGGGACTGTAGTATAAGTTATCGAACACCTTCTCCCAGCGCTTCATGGTGACACAATGATGATGGACCCGGAGAGTATGGTTTATTTATAACAAGTTTCTACCACCGTTGTGTTGGTTGACTCAGTTCAGCCGGGTAATCAATGGCATCGTCGTCGTCGGGTTCATGTAGTTGTTCATGGGGTTCAGCCAGCGCGTCCTCCATAGCACGAGCCCACGCCAACTCGTCTGATGATCGCTGGTCCGGTGTAAACAGCTGGTCCACAATAGGCACCACTTTCTCCAAGGCTGTCCACAGATCGGGGTCTAGGGTGAAGCTTCGCGTAGGATCTTGGTAACGTCCCACACGGGCGAAGAGGGAGGTACGGTATACGTAGATGGCATTGTCTATGTGGATGAGGTGTCCATCGAGCTCGCCGCTCAACATCCGTTTAAATTTGGTCCAGCCGTCACGAGGTAGCGTCACCGTAGTGGATGTGGACTCCGGATCCCACCCACAGACATCCCGGTCTTCCACCAGGGTGACTTTACCTTCATAGACGTGTAACCCCACCTGGGGTGTAAGGGGCAGGATGGCTCGTAGGACGGATGACATGCTTGCTCCAATGTCGAACGGTGAATGACACACACTCTGCCTGATCCTGGTATTTATAGTGTCAATACCACAGCGCCAGGGTCAATAGGGCACAGACTAGTATGAGGCCAACCAGCCGGTGCTGGTTCCGGCGTGAGCGCTCGTGGTCCATAGCCCGAGCATCAAGGATGGCTGTCATAGTCCAGTAGTGGTGAGTGATGGCACGCCTCTCCATCGAGTGCACTCTGTGGAGGACCGCTTCTGTGAACTCGTTCAGGATCTGGCGTCGTCCCTCGTTGTCGTCGCCATCTGCAAACATGGACCGGACCACTGCTCGGTAACCCGTGAATGAATTCACCACGGTGGCATACTGTAAAATGCGAGTCGCATGGGGCTGGATCTCCGCCATGGCTCTGCAACCGTAGAAATGAAGGTGTGGGATCCAGAGGGACGTGTTTTATAGACCAGATGTAGCTCTACGGGTGTAGTCCGTGATACGCAGTATTCTGATGGGTTATGTGGCTCCTATAGAGATAGTACTTCATCGACCATAGGGATTACTTTTTCCAAGGCTGTCCATAGATCAGGGTGCAGAGTAAAACCACCTTGCTTGAGACAGAGGAGTCGAGCAAAATAGGGACCGCGGAAAATGTAGACGTCGTAACACAGGTGAATGCTATCACCGTCGAGGTCACCCAATAACACTCGTTTCAAGGTAGTCCAGCCTTCCGGGGATAAAGAGACACGCGCTGGTTCAGACGTACACCAACACCTACTGTCGTCATCGATGAGCTCCACACGTTTGGGATACAACAATAGGGTGCAGTCCGGTGTAAGAGTGCGGGTCTCCCTCACACGCTCGTCTTCAGCCAAGACTTCAACCGGAGGTACTGCTGGGTCCCAGGGAAAATCTTCTCCACGTCTCATGCTTTCGTCTCATACAAGCGGGTAGGCAAGCAGGCTGGCTGGCTGGTCAGGTCAATCAGGCTAGAGGTGAAGCAGGCAGGCAGGCTGGTCAGGTCAGGTCAGTCAGAGTGCTCCGCAGGGTAGTGCAATGAATACTCCCCCTCCCCTAAAAATCGCCTCCTTTTATACGTTTTTCTACAATCCGCCATCTTAAACCCACCACCCACCCATCCACCACCACAGCCGCCATCTTAAACCCACCACCCACCCATCCACCACCACAGCCGCCATCTTAAACCCACCACCCACCCATCCACCACCACATACCACAGCCGCCATCTTAAACCCACCACCCACCCATCCACCACCACAGCCGCCATCTTAAACCCACCACCCACCCATCCACCACCACAGCCGCCATCTTAAACCCACCATCCACCACCCACATCAGCCGCCACAACACCTATAGATTATGTTTATTACTAGGACGTCAGCGAAATACTAGTACCCATCCTCCGTATGGCAGAACTGTACAACCCAGAACAAGTCTAGACATGCCTTGATCACGTGATCGTCATGGGGAAACCCCCACTGGGGAATCCCGCCACACTTCCGCCACAAATCTGCGCAGAAACACCTGCGCACTCGTCAAAATGTGGTCTGTAAAGGGTTTACACTACTACTTACGACATAGATGATCTCCACTGGAACATTTTGAGACACTTGGTGTACCTACACGCTTAAAACTAAAGTGTTAAAACTTATTCGTAAAGTGTTGAAATAAACCTTTAAGTGTGTCCACAGGGACTGCTCTTTAAGTGTTGTCCCTGTCGACACACTTAAAGTATGGCAAGCCAAAGTGCTTTTTATTCCGAATTTCCGATATCGGAAATTCTAATTTTCGATATCAGAAATAGAATTTCCGATATCGGGAATTCAATTTCCGATATTGGAAATAGAATTTCCCATATCAGAAATTGTCACTGACTTTCCGATATCGAAAATGAAAGCTCTGGAAGCTTTACGAAAACTAGAATTGCAATTTCCGATATCGGAAATTCAGTGACAATTTCCGATATCGGTACGATTCCGTACGATGCTTCAGTATGTACGTCCCTGTGCCGCTGGAGGTTGAACCTCCATTTGGTAAAAAAGTTACATTTATGGCAGTGAAATACATGTATGTTAGGCTTTGCGAGCTTTGCGGATTTCCTCGTGGATCTTCCGCGGACTGGTTGTGGGCCTACGAATATTTCTTGGAGTGATTCTTCCTCTGGTATTCTTAAAAACAATTTTAAAACTATAAGACATAGAAAATGAAACGGATCATGGCGCCGTAGAGTGGGTTCTGAGATATGAAACCCACTGGAATAATTAAGTCACCATTCGGCCCTACACATTAACACTAGTATCAGTGCCGATTAGACATTGCTATAGTATATGTGCACAGTAATTGCACTTCGCTTTTACTATGCACGCCAAAAATGCGCACAGGAACTCATCAAAAACTCGCACAGTCGAAGAAATCCCCTCGACAAAAATACGGACAGTCTCATTTCAGGACATGAACATTTGTTCCTAAATATTCGCCTCTTAATACTTATATTTATCTCCTCTGTACCAGTCATATTTGATTAACTACCATTTTAGTTTTTTATAATATACAGACCAAAATGTGAAATCCTATACCACAAGAACAATCAACTTCTTAATTGTAAAATTCGACAGAGTTTTGATAAATTTCTAACATGAACACGATTATGATGAAAACGAGATGATCTATGGAGTTGAATTTGACACAGGACCTGCCAAAATAAATCTAGAACATTATATCCTTCAGTTTCTATCATAAAGTGACGTGTAATACGCAGAAAATTGTAAAATGCTCAACCTCCATCTCAGCACACGTGTCGACTCGGTGCGATCACGTCAAAAATGGGCACAGATGGCTCGTCATAAATAAATCCCAGCCGGACAGGGTTATACACTGTGATGAATGGAGGTGAATAAGATTCATCGGAGTTCCGCTGGCCGCGGTGCATTCTGGGATTGAAGAAAGATAAACAAACCGATCACGTGGCTCCCCAAGCCTGCAGAAGCATGGAAGCATAGGCTGACAGTGGAAGATTTTGGCCCTCCAACTGCGCGATTTTTTGCCTCAAATGGGTTTGATGTAATCGTCAAAAATAAAATATAAACTTGTTATCCCTGTTTAGTCGCACATAAGGAAAAAAAACACAGTTATTCTGACTGGCAAGGCTGTAAACTTGCGCCACATTTCTTGGTCGCTGTGCGTGGTCCCGCGTCGAGGCTCACAACGGGTGGGACCTGCAAAACGCATAGTCAACATACTTGATTGAATTCACTCACGTACTCAAGCGGACCCTCTCATTAATTTAAGCCTAGCAGGTGACCAGAGTTATTGTTCTCTTTTTTAAAGCTCTTTTTCCCCACACCTGACTTCACTACGCAAACGGAACGAGTTCTGACAGGCAAATCACAGAGCATGTTGAACCGCTTTGAATGTTTGCGATCGTTTGGCATTTTCTGCGGGTGAATTTTATATGCTAGCGTGTTGTTTTGGGCTTCTCTTTTTTCGCGAATACCTGTATTTATTTTCTCTGTCACCAAAAAACCCACTTTGCCGAAAAAAAATCAGAAACGGCAGAAAACAGTGCCAGCCAGCTATGTTGTCATATACAAACGTTTGACCACGTGGCTTTGTTTTTCTTTCCTAAGACCCGGATGTGACATGCGCACTTGAAACCACGACATGCCTTATTGATGTTAACTTCATGATTCTGTCCACAATTGTAGAAGGAAGCACTTAAATTTCTTACCATTTTTGTGGCTGAGAAGTGAGGCTGATCGCGGAGTGACGTCACTTCCTGTGACGTCACGATGACGTCACAAATCCGGTCAAAGGTCACATCCGGTCAAAGGTCACATCCGGATCAAAGGTCACATCCGGGTCATGAGAAGGTCACTTCCGGTGACGTCCGGTCAGGTAAACAAGATTCATCTTCCCCTACATAGAAGACCCCAATGACTGTGGATCTCATGCATATATGCCTGACACGTGGTGCAGTGGACAATCTTCAACCTTATGGGAAACCCACACATTTGCGGTATGGGTTGTGGGATCTTGTTTTCTCGTCTCATCACGTAAAACACGATGATAGAGGTCGCGAAGCCATTGGTTGAAAAATTTTTAACGAGTCACTGTGCGCATGCGCACTGGGCAAGTAGCGCTGGGGTGGGTGTTTTGGGGTCTAGATGCACCCTAGTGGTCCGATTGTGTCGAGTTAGGTATCAGTGTGAAGCACTCGTGAGGGAGCATCCGACTGGATGGATAGGACGTGGAACACGTTCCGCGTATGGGAAGTAGAAAAAGTGTATTGGAAAGGACATTTTGGGGCCGAGGTGGGCCACTAGTGGGCCGATTGGATCGTATGGGGTCTTATTTTGAAGCTCTCGTAAAGGAGCATCCGACTGGATGGCGTCCAACTGGTGTGGGGTGGAACTGACGTCATTTTGCGCATGCGCAGTAGAAAAAGGGTATGGGAAGGGAGATTTTGAGGTCAAGGTGGACTCCTAGTGGTCCGATTTGGGTCGTATGAGGTGTCATAGTGAAGCATTCGTGGTGGTCCTTTCGACTGGACTAGTGTGTCGTCCGTTTTCAACATTCTGTGCATGCGCAGACATGGAATTGTGGGATAAGGGCATGGGAAGGGGTGTTTTTGAGGTTGAGGTGGACCCATAATGGTCCGAATGGATCGTGAGAGGTATCAGTGTGAAGCTCTTTTGGGAGAGCGTCCAGCTGGATAGATGTGGGGAGGGAATAGAGTTTGTCTGCGCATGCGCAGTAGACAAAGTGTATTGGAATGGACGTGTTGAGGTTGAGATGGACCCATACTGGTCCTATTGGTCCGTGGGAGGCCCTATTTTGAAGTTCTCTTGGGGTAGCGTCGGGTTGGATTGGTGTCTAAATACATATGGACTAATGAGGGACACGATTTCATCCCTATATGTACAGACACCACCACCGCTGGTCGGTGACACCACCACCACCGGGCGTTGACACCCGCCAACGCCCGGTGGTGGTGGCCTGCCGAGAGAGGCAAGGTGGCTTAGTGGGTATATGTAAATTTAGGATTGGGTTTGAACATATAAAAAGCGGAAGATCAACACGATCATAAGTGTTCATATAGTTTATTATTCCCTCCAGTACATCATACCCACGCATCGTCGGGCAGGCCAGGATACTGTTCAGGCAGCATGTCCTGAAACAGTTGTTTGCGCATTCTGATCGCATTTTCCAGGGCCTTGCTGAGTGGTGCCCCCATATCTTCTTCCAAGTGACGCTTGGTCTTCATGATGGACCTGTGCGTCGGGTCGCCTTTCATTTCAAGCGGTAGTAGGGTATACTATTCATATATTGCCATGGTTGTTTTCCTGATGATGGGACGCATTTGGATGTACGCCTGTTGTAAGTTATCCTGTCCGGCGTCCTCGATCGCTGCAGCGTGAGTACTGAGTATTAATAGCTGCTCTCACAATACGATCCCAAAATGTAGGTTCGTCCTCACTTCCTTGGGATGTAGGCTGACTCTCTGAGATCAAGATCTCCGTATCAGTAAATAGACTCTCAGCAGTCTCTGTATCTGCCTCCTCAGTGGGCTCCTCGGAGTCTGGATGGAAAGTCTTCTAGTGTCTCATCATATCGTAATGTCTGGTGAACGTGCGTTCGCACTCAGAGCATGTATAACCCATGTTGATGGTTGAAGGTAGACTGTGCGTGTTTTGGGAATACACTTGCTTTTATAGAAAGTAACGCCCGTCTCAATACCGTAACGTCCTATCCCAAAAGCTTATGCAGTGTCGATCATCATTGGACGGACATCATTATTTTGTTTGGAGGTTGAAGAAGATAATTTCCCGTCTCCATAAAGGTTTGAAATGCCTGATGCAGGATCAGCAGATTCTGGGCGCGGGCAGTTGTGTTGGTATCCTTATTGGATACTATCTGTTTCTTATGCAGCAGAAGACATACCCGTGTCACCCATTGGATGTCATCTATGAGCGTGATAAGATGACAACGCATGCGTTGGTGCTGAACGGTGGATCCACCTTGAGCTGTATCAATAATAGCATCGACTTGAACGTTGGCTCGACGTAACGCTTTGGATAGAATATCCTCGTTGTCGCGTTCAAACAAGGTGGACTCTGTAGTGCTCATGGTGAAATGAGGGAAATGTTGTCGTGTGGGTTATTTATAGTGGGACCCTTTGATCTTAATGATGCGTTCGAACAAATGTTTCTTCTGTGCTATTGCTCTGACATACGCCGCTTTCCAGTTCATGTCCGAGGTTTTCAACATCGACGCTGTTCTTTTGATTTCCATATGGACCGGGTCCTTGTCCAGCAATTTTATATGAATCACGAGGTCGGCATACTGCTGTCGTAAAGCCCGTCGTAGTCTTGGTGCCAATGTGTTATCGGCTAAAATTGCGGCTTCCTCTTTTGAATACCCTTTGCGGTGAAGCTTGTTTCCTGTGGCCTCCGTCTCTTCCATCTCGGCGTCCATACTAGCTTTGAACAAATCCTGCCATAGCCTCGAGTTCACGTTGTGCTCACTTCCTTGTACGGGTTTAGGCTGGTCCTTCACGGTTGGTGATATTCCGAGACTGATGATATGAAGGGGATCCACTGTATGGGGGCGGGTTGCTGCTGCTGAACGGGTGCTGCCAGGTGTGGACTCGGTGGATGGTGTAGGGGTATATGACGTTGTGGTGACCTCTCGCCGGGTAACAGGTGGGTCGCCAACCGGCGATCTTCGGGGGTATGACCTTTTAAGTCTACGAACAGGTAGCCATACGGACGACTTGTCGCGTCTTGAAACGCCTGCATGAAATGGTCGATGTTCTTAGGATAAATTCGACTAACAAACACACGGATTTGTGCTCTGTCAATGCGATTTGAGAACAACACAAAGTATTGGCAGTTCAAGGCAATATCTCTGGGCGCTTTTCCGTGAGGAAAGAGATTCTGGGTCAAATAGATGACGGACAGATTCCGATGATGTGATCTCTTGGTTGTGTTTGCATTGTGTCATTGAGTATACTATCGCGACGAGAGAAGGTTCTCTGACAGAACGTACACATGCACGACATGTTGATCAGTCGACCAATACGTATGGACGGATGAGGGACACGTGTTCATCTCTATATGTACAGACACCACCACTGGGCGGTGACACCATAACCACCGGGCTTTGATGCCCGTCAACGCCCGGTGGTGGTGGTAGATCTCGCGGGACGAAGCTCGGAGCTCCGGAGCTTATGGAGCTCGAGTAGTAGTATAAGAGTATTTCGAGCCATATTTTCCAGGGAGGTAACTCTGGGTTCCCCTTTTTCTGCCAGGGGGCGCTCTTGTAGGTATGACGTCACTTCCGGTCTGGGCGAATGGAGCGTGACCTGTTAACATGATAGGATATGTACTGACCTGTCTGTGGGGTTTTTCCACAATGTCGTTCACCTCCGTGTCTTTTCGGGTACGTCCGTTGTAGGGTTTTTCCACAATGTCGTTCATCTTCGTGTCTCTTGGGTGATCTCCGTGTTTCTTCGGTCAGGTCCGTGTCTCCTCGGTGAGGTCACCGTGTTTCTTCTGGGTGATCTCCGAGTCTCTTCGGTCAGGTCCGTATACAAATGGGGTTTTTCCCACAATGTCGTTCACTTCCACGAAAAGACACGGAGGTGGCCGAAGACACACGGTAGTAGTATAAGCGTATTTCAAGCAATATTTTCCAGGGAGGTAACTCTTGGTTCCCCTTTTTCCGCCAGGGGGCGCCACCAGTACCGTATGACGTCACTTCCGGTCTGGGTGAATGGAGCGTGACCTGTGAACATGATAGGATATGTCCTGACCTGTCTGTGGAGTTTTTCCACAATGTCGTTCACCTCCGTGTCTTTTCGGATGGGGTTTTTCCCGCCAGAATTTCGCTGTCGTCTGCTTGGGGTTGTCACGTGCCGAACACCTGGCTCCCCGAATTGCAACATTGTTGCACGCTCGCTACAATGTTGCGAAGATGTCACGGAGATCACCGAAGAGACACGGAGGTGCCCGAAGAGACACGGAGATCCCCGAAGGGGGCGAGAGGGGTCCCTAGTGTACCGATTGGGTCGTATGAGGTATCAATGTGAATCATTCGTGAAGGGGCATCCGATGGGGTGGGTGTGGGGTTGAAATATCGTCATTCTGCGCATACGCGGTAGACCAAGGATATGGAAATAAACGTTTTGGGGTCTATGGGAACCCCTAGTGGTCCGATGGAGTCCAGTGAGGTATCAATGTGAAGCATATGTGAGGGGGCATCCGATGGGCTGGGTGTGGGGTTGGAATATGGTTATTCTGCGCATGCGCGGTAGACCAAGTGTATGGAAATAACCGTTTTGGGATCTAGGGGAGCCACTAATGGACCGATGGGGTCGAGTGAGGTATCAATGTGAAGCCTATGTGAGGGGCATCCCACTGGGTGGATGTGGGTTCGGAATATCGTCATTCTGCGCATGCGCAATAGAGAAAGGGTATGAAAATAGACGTTTTGCGATGTAGGTGAGCCCCTAATAAGCCGATGGAGTTGAGTGAGGTATCAATGTGAAGCCTATGTGAGGGGGCATCCGATTGGACTAGGGTATCGGCCGTTGTCCACATTCTGCGCATGCGCAGACAGGGAATTCTGGGAAAAGGGTGTGGAAATAGACATTTTAGGGTTTAGATGAGCCCCTAATGATCCTATGGTGTCGTATGAGGTCTTATTTTGAAGCTGTCGTGAGGGAGCATCCGCCTGGGCTAGTGTGTCGTTCGTATAGTATAGAAATAGACGTGTTGGGGTTTAGGTAGGCCCCTAATGATCTGATGGGGTCGAGTGAGGTATCAATGTAAAGCAGTCGTGAGGGAGTATCCGACGGGGTGGGTGTGACGTCGAACTGACGTCATTCTGCGCATGCGCAGTAGAGAAAGTGTATGGAAATAGACATTTTGGCGCCGACATGGGTCACTATGGGTCCGATGGAGTCGTATGAGGTCTTATGTTGAAGCTCTAGTGAAGCAGCATCCGATTGGACTCAGGGTTCGTCCGTGTTCAAGGGTCTGCGCATGCGCAGTCTGGTCGTAGTATAGAAAGCAGGCATGTTGGGGGATGCGTGGGGGTGTGTTTGACCCACCACTATGGGTCCCTGGTTGGGGTTAGGGTTGGGTGGTGGTGGTGTGGGTTCTGCGCACAGACGTCACTTCCGGGTTTCACTAAAACTACCTTCGAACACAGAAGAGTTCCAATGTTCCCCTTAGACGTAGGGTCCGGATGTTCAACATCCGGGATTTTTTCCGGCCCGGCCCGGCCCGCTCCGCCCCGGCCGCAGCGCGCGCGCGCGCGCGGGTTATCCGGAAGTGCACGGCATCACCGGAAGTGCGCGGGTGAATGTCGGATCGAAAGATCAAAGGTCACATCCAGGTCAAAAGGTCTCCCTTTCGGCAAGGTTCGGCAACAATGGTTGCGGCATCGATATTCAGAGCTTGAACTCAAAAAGGGGATTGTAAATTAACCTGGGAAGGATGGGCAGGTCCATTTGGACCAATCAGCGGTCGAGAAAATGAGCCAATGAGTGATCGATAAAAGAACAAATGGACGGATGTAGGTCTGCGCCTACATCCGGTTACTAGAAGGCTTTCGCCTACGCCCGCGCCTACATCCGGGTACTTCTATGTAGGTGTATAAAAGTGGGAATGTTTAGGGCAATGCTGCATTCATTGGCCTGATTGACCTGACCAGCCTGAGCCTGCCTCACCAGCCTGAGCCTGCCTCACCGGAGCTATACCATGAGACGTGGAGAAGATTTTCCAGGGGATCCTCCGGCGCTGTAGTCTTTGTTGTTGTTGTTGCTCTCTTTTTTGGACTAACCCATCAGAATAGTACGTATCACGGACTACACCCGTAGAGCTACGTCTAGGCGCGCATGTGTGACATGGTCTATAAAACACGTCTCTCTGGATCCTACACCTCCATTCCTACGGTTTCACAGCCATGACGGGCACCCGTCCCTATGCGACTCGCATTTTACAGCATGCGACCGTGGTTAATTCGCTTACGGGTTACCGAGCAGTGGTTCGGTCCATGTTTTCAGATGGCGACGACAACGAGGGGCGACGCCAGATCCTGAACGAGTTCACAGAAGCGGTCCTCGACAGAGTGCACTCGATGGAGAGGTGTGCCATCACTCACCACTACTGGACTATGACAGCCATACTTGATGCTCGGGCTATGGACCACGAGCGCTCACGCCGGAATCAGCGACGGCTGGTTGGCCTAGTCATGGTCTGTGCCCTATTGACCCTGGCGCTGTGGCATTGACAATGGGACCTGACTATAAATACGAGGGTCAGACACAGTGTGCGTCATTCAACGATCGTCATTGGGTCAACCATGTCACCAGTTCTACGAGCCATCCTGCCCCTTACACCCCGGGTGGGGTTACACGTCTATGAAGATAGTCACCCTCGTGGAAGACCGTGGAGATGTTTGCTGGTCGCGCGCTGAGACCGTATCGAATACGGGTACGCTACACCGTGACGGCTGGACCAAATTTAAACGGGTGTTGAGCGGCGGGCTCGACGGACACCTCATCCACATAGACAATGCCATCTACGTACACCGTGGGCCCTTCTTCCCACGCCTGGGCCGCTACCAAGACCCTACGCGAGGCTTCACCCTAGACCCCGATCTGTGGACAGCCTTCGAGAAAGTGGTGCCTATCGTGGACCAGCTGTTTACACCGGACGAGCGGTCATCAGACGAGTTGGAGTGGGCTCGTGCCCTGAGAGAAGCGGCGGCAGAACCCAGTGAACAAATGTCTAGCAATGAACCAGACGACGATGCCATTGATTACGTGGCTAGACTTTGACCACCCGATCCTTTGATCTCACAGGGTTCTCCCTATAAACACGAGAGACAGTCAAATCTGGTACCATTCACGTACTGACCATGACGGAGCATATAATACTGGCGTATCTCAGCTTGACCCCCGAGGTCTTCCTGCACGTTTATGCAGATAAGGTCGATATCATGGAGGAGGTGGGAGACATCTGTGATGCGGACCCTACACAACCGTGCCCGGCCCACATTCGTCTGTCCCGGGAGGGCTGGACCAAATTCAAACGGGTGTTGTCTGGTGAACTGGACGGCGACCTCATCCACTTGTGTCACGATGTGTACATCCGACGCGGCCCTTTCTTTGCTCAATTGGCTCGGCTAGATGGGGGTACAGTGCATTTTACCCTTCACCCTGATCTATGGTCTGCATTGGAAGATGCCATGGTAGATGTGGATCAAGTGCTTATCAAGCGGTCATCAGACGAGTTGGACTGGTCATTTACCATGGACACTGTGGAAGCCAACGAAGAAAATGAGAAAGAAACTCCGGCCCAAGATATACCCGTTATAAATAAACGATAGAGCCAGGGTCCATCATCATTTGTCACCATGAAGCGATGGGAGAAGGTGTTCGATAACTTATACTACAGTCCCGACAGTCCGGCGGCCTATAGTGCATTGTCGGCTCTCTATCGAGCGGCCAAACCCTAGGGGATACAACGTGCCCAAGTCCGAGATTGGTTAAGAAAACAAGACACCTATACCTTACATCGATCTGTCCGTCGCCATTTTCTACGGAACCGGGTCATCGTGGGAGGAATAGATGCCCAGTGGCAAGCGGATTTGGTCGATATGAGCGCCTTTGCCAAACACAACGATGGGAATATGTGTTGTAATTTTTACCTGTATATGGCGAGATTCTGCTGGTGGACGTTTCGTCCCCGAGGCCCGCCCCCTGTACAGACCTTTTGGTCTTTGATATATGTTGGCATTTGTGGGAAGTTGATGCTGGGTCGACATCGGGCCTTACAGACTAGTCTTTTGAGTTAAATGCCAACATTTCATCTGACGACGAAACGGCTCACCAATCCCCAGTGTACGAGTTGTCACAGCGAAACAGCTCACCAATTACCAATGTACGAGTTGTCAGAGCATTTCCATCATAGCTCTCTATATTTGTATCTAATACCGCTTATGCCGGTGCTAGGGGCCGTGTGGTCACATCATCCAAGTTGCCACATGAACAGGTACAATAAAAGCGTACCTAAGATACAACACATATCACGAATCGTTAGATTCTTGGTATGTGCTTTAGAATACGTTAACCGGAAGACTATACTGTGAAGTCATGTGGCTCTGCCAGTATGTCGGCACCTCTTCCCACTTCCCTTATATGTGGTTGTAATTTTTACCTGTATATGGCGAGATTCTGCTGGTGGACGTTTCGTCCCCGAGGCCCGCCCCCTGTACAGACCTTTTGGTCTTTGATATATGTTGGCATTTGTGGGAAGTTGATGCTGGGTCGACATCGGGCCTTACAGACTAGTCTTTTGAGTTAAATGCCAACATTTTCATCTGACGACGAAACGGCTCACCAATCCCCAGTGTACCAGTTTTCACAGCGAAACAGCTCACCAATTACCAATGTACGAGTTGTCAGAGCATTTCCATCATAGCTCTCTATATTTGTATCTAATACCGCTTATGCCGGTGTTAGGGGCCGTGTGGTCATATCATCCAAGTTGCCACATGAACAGGTACAATAAAAGCGTACCTGAGATACAACACATATCACGAATCGTTAGATTCTTGGTATGTGCTTTAGAATACGTTAACCGGAAGACTATACTGTGAAGTCATGTGGCTCTGCCAGTATGTCGGCATCTCTTCCCACTTCCCTTATATGTGTTGTTATCTTGACGTGCATCGATATCCTATCGAAGTATGCGTGGGTGGTACCCATCCGGACGAAAACGGGGGCGAATCTCATAGCGGCGTTCAAAGACATCTTCAAGACCGGGCGCAAACCTTTGTATTTGCAAACCGACGAAGGCACGGAATTCCTCAACAGACCGTTCCAACAGTTTCTGAAAGCCCAGAAGGTGTTTTTCTTCCATACGTACAACGAGACCAAGGCTTCCGCGGTGGAAAGGTTCAACAGGACATTCAAAGGCCGCATATATAAATATTTCACCGATAAGAATACAAGGCGGTACATCGATGTTCTCCCGAAACTTGTGAGTGGTTACAATCGAGCCTATCACCGGAGTATAGAGAGAGCCCCCATTACCGTGACCCAACGCAATGAAGCCCAAGTCCGGCGTGTCTTGTACCCCAGACAATCGCAGCGAACGACGAAGGCGGTGTATAAGATCGGGGACCCTGTACGGATCAGTAAAGTCAAAGGTCAATTTGAGAAAAGTCACTTGCCCAACTGGAGCGATGAGCACTTCCTGATTAAACGGCG
Organism: Hanleya hanleyi; assembly: GCA_036873755.1. NCBI lineage: Eukaryota > Metazoa > Mollusca > Polyplacophora > Lepidopleurida > Hanleyidae > Hanleya > Hanleya hanleyi. Next base: position 13,773 of record JAVTVY010005131.1, on the reverse strand, counting down.
CCTACCCCGACAGCAGCGAGTCTATGAACTGGAAGATCTTCAAGGGGAACCGTTGCTAGGCACGTTTTGTGGTGATACTGCTAACCCTGCTGAGTGTTTTGTACGGAGGTGTGTTTTACGACGTAGCCTATGTCAGCACGTTACTTAACCAACTGAGAACACCAGCCATCAGTGAAACCGGTCTACAGATAGCACCAGTCAACCCCGTATCGAGCCCAGTCACCACCACACCCCGTGTACAAGCCCCATCGAGCACCACACCAAGCTCCACACCTACACCAAGTACACCCACTACGTCTGAAAATCCACCGGATTTCATCCCTCACACTGAACAGACAACGACGACCCACGTTGTATCCACCACCATCATCACTCGCAGTGAACAGACAACGACGACCGACGTTGTACCCACCAACACCACTCCAGTTCACTCGTCCCAAATTTACAAGAGCGGGCTACCACGACAGCGCATACAGCTCGAACCATGGACCCTCGGTGGCAGCATCCCTTCACTTGCGTCATCGCAGGACCGACGGGCTCCGGCAAAACGCACTTCGTCAGGAAGCTCCTTCAACACGCCGACAGCATGATCACCCCACCCATTGCCCGAGTCGTGTGGTGTTACGGAGAATGGCAGGTAGCGTATGCAGCAATGCCCCACATCACGTTCGTGGAAGGCCTACCCAACCTGGCCGATTTGGAACCCGACACCTTGGTGGTTCTGGATGATCTCATGGCGGAGACTGATGCGCGGGTCACCCAACTCTTTACCAAAGGCAGCCACCATCGACGGCTCAGCATCATCTACATTGTGCAGAATCTGTTCAGTAAAAACAAAGAACATCGGAATATCAGCTTAAATGCCCACTACCTGGTGGACTTCAAAAACCCGAGAGATACCACTCAACTGCTGCACCTGGCGAGACAGATGTATCCCGGCCGCACACCGTTTGCGTTGGAAGCCTTTAAAGATGCCACAACCCCTCAGCCCGGGTATATGCTCTTCGACCTCAAGCAAGCCACCCCCGACCACCTTCGACTACGGACCGGCATCTTTCCCGGCGAGACCCACCACGTGTACATGCAAAAATAATGTAAACACATCCACAGTGGCGCCCCGAGATGGAGTGTGTGTGTTTGATGATGGGGATAATAAAAAGAATAATATCACAGCATGGTTGACTATGTCTCTCTTCTCTGAAGTAGATAAAAACAGCAGAGTTGTGGGTTCTAGCATTAGTTGTACATGATGTCTGCGCGAGTACGAAAGCACGCTCCGACGCTCCGTGTATTGAAGACGGCCCCGCCCGAGTTGCTCCGAACCATTGTACGCGGTGCGGACCCTGACCTTGTACGCTGTCTGTGCGAGATCGGGTACAACCTGTTAAAACGCAACGTACCACTGACTCCGGCTCAGAAGACCAAGTTGGCCAAGCATAAGACAGGTCTCCGAACCCTAGTCCACAAGCGGGTCCCTCAAACACAAAAGAAAAAGGTGTTACAGAAAGGCGGCTTTCTCGGGGCCATCTTAGCACCGTTGGCCGCTTCCGTGTTGGGTCCAGTATTGGGTGGACTCTTCGGCCGACAATGAACCACACGAAAAAAATGGTCCTCGTCGAACCACGGTCCCTTCAAAACCTCCAATCGCCCTACCCTGTCCCTCCTACGGTGAAGACCATAAACACCCTCGATGGAGAGATGCAACAGATCTTACAGAGACCGGGATTAAGCGACAGTGAGAAAGTACAACGGTACAATGGGACGCTTCAACGGTACATGACGTTCATGGACCAATACAAAACCCTCTCTACCCCAGCAGCACCACCACCACCACCACCACCACCACGTGACACACTGCCTGAATCAGCACCGCTCCAACAGCTGCCATTACCAGGGGTACCACCCACAGCCCCACAGTGGGTCGAAGACGAAGTGCTGAAGAGTGTACCTGCATCGTTCAAGAAACAAGCTGGCCTGGTATTACAACGGATGAAACAGAATCCTAACATGACTTGGAATGATAAAGGCGAACTCCTGGTACAGAATCAGGTGGTCCCCGGGACCCACATGACGGATTTAGTGAATGACCTGATGCGTCAACGCAGGTCGCACACGGATCCTCGAGGATGGGAGGTCTTCGCTCAAGGCTTGAAAGACATGCATGTACCACAGGAATTGGTGGGGAACCCCCACCGCTGGGCCTTTATGCAGCGGACCCAGCAATCGCCGAGTGGCCCACTACCTTCTTGGGAAGCCGAATGGGAACCGGAGTCACCCCCCAAAACACCACCACAACGGGCACCTTCTTTTCAGGCCTTTAAAAAACCATCCTCCATCAGGACATCCCACATCTCCAGAGCCGTGACACGTAGCAAGTCACCACGACGAACACGACGCCGGACACAACCGCCCAAGGCCTGGAACACCTATTAAAACCAACAGCAGCAGCAGGACAGCTCAGTCGCCATGTTTTACCTCACCCTACCCAGTAACAGTTCGCTGGATGTGTTTCCTGACAACACCTTGGCCAAGTACGTCACCCAGTTACCGCAACCGTTGCATTTACCTGGACGATGGGAATGCGGCCTCGTGGATATCCAATACCCTTACTCGTGGTACAACGTGCGAGCCAATGAAGTGTGGTACGAGGTGATCTACGAAGGCAAAAACACCCGACTCACCCTCCCCGAAGGCCAATACGATACCCCCAAGGAGTTCATGGGTGGACTGACAAGACTGTTGCATTATAAGGCTCTACGGGAGGTCACGAATACTTCAAAACCCATCAAATCCTTTCCCTTCAAGAATCACGTGGACTTCGATTACAACGCACACAACGGCAAGGCACAGATCCTCCTCACCGCCAACGTGAGTGTCGTACTGAGTCATATCCTACAGCAAATGCTGGGTCTCGCTCGCGCGACCTACACGGGTCCATCCGAGGACCATGGCCAGACCCCGATGGATATGAAGTCGGGTATGTACGGACTCTTATGTCTACTCGGACGTGGTCGACAACCACATCGTGGGCGATATCAACACACCTCTGTTACGGGTGGTGCCCATTAAAAAGACGAAGATGGAGATCAAGTCACCCACAGTTTCACTCACATGCTCTGCCTACCCGTACGACAAACCGACATCAGCACTATCACGGTGGATATAAGAGATGACACGGGACGACCGGTGGCATTCGAACGAGGAAAAGTGGTGCTGACACTTCATTTTCGACAAGCACGTGCTCCCCACTTTGTATAATGAAGGTCCCTTACGAGTGCGATGCACGAAGCTATATGGACTATTATGCCCAACAGGCCGGGGGTGGCCTTCCCGTCTTTAGTGGGGCACGCATGCAACGAGGACATGGGCTGGGGAGCATACTCGGGAGCATCGTCAAAACGTTCCTGCCCTTGGTGACGCGTGGGGTGAAAGCGATCGGCAAACAAGCGGTACGCAGTGGACTGCAAGTGACCGGTGATGTCTTGGGGGGTACGGCACCCAAAGAAGCCTTGAAACGGCGGGCCAAAGAAGCGGGAGGCGTCTTGGTCGCCAAAGCACAACGCACCGTAGGGAATAAAAGAGCTGCCCCACCGAGACCACGCACCAGTCGACGACCGACCCAGCGACGACGCACATCGAAGACCCAGGATATCTTTTCTTAACCATGTCCTTGATCCACGCCGAGTCCTGTCCCTCCACCAACAGTGAATTTGACAGCCGCTTTATTCTACCAGGACACATCCGAGCACATGGACACGGTGGACAATGAAGGATATAACAAACGGAAGGCTTTCACTGCGAACGGCGCCTCGGTGGATCTCATGGGTCGACTACACGCAGACATTTTCATTGAAGACCGGTACCCCTTGAACAAGATCCCCATCAAAATCCGTCTGATACGGGCGCCTCCGACCTTCGCCTTGATGGCCACTAACGTAGACGGGCATGCAGCTGACTATAAGATTGTCATCCAAGACGCAGTCCTGTATGTCCAAAAAGTGAAACCGAATCCAGCCGTTCAACTGGGACACGTGAAAGTCATGGAAACAAAGCCAGCCCAGTACCCTATCCGACGTGTACAAACCAAAGTGTTCTCTGTTCCTGCTGGAAATATGAGCACCAAAAAAGAAAACCTGTTCCTGGGGGAACTACCCAAGCGATTGATCCTGGCCTGTGTGGAAAATACCAGTTTCAGCGGAGCCTACTCAGAAAATCCGTTTGACTTTAAACATTTCGGCATCAATTTTGTGGCCCTGCATGTGGGTGGACAACAGGTGCCAGCCACGGCCTTAACACCGAACTTTGGGCGCAGGAATTTCATTCGAGCCTATCAGAGCCTGTTTACAGCCCGAGATGTGTTCCCATTAGACCGTATGTGTCCTGCTGCTTACGTTCTCAACACGGACCCGATGGATCGGCCCGGTGAACATTGGGTGGCCGTGTACTTGACAGAAGCGCAAGGCGAATACTTTGACCCGTACGGCCTGCCACCCCTCCAAAAGACTTCATGTATCAAGGCACAGAGACGTGGTTTTGGAACAGTCAAACGTTGCAAAGCCTGACCAGTAGCGTGTGCGGACAATATTGCTTGTTTGACCTGTACCATCGATGCCGGGGAAGGACCTTATCTACCATCGTACAGATGTTTGACGAGTACCCCAAGGCCGAGGATCGCGATGTAGTCGTATATGACTGGGCCGCCGATCATTTCAATGTACAAGCCCCGTTCTGGGCTTAAGTTCTTTCAATGTACAAGCCTGCTGTTCTGGGCTTAAGTTTACAAGCCCCCTGTTCTGGGCTTCAGTTCTTTCAATGTACAAGCCTCCTGTTCTGGGCTTCAGTTTTCACGTGATTGTTCTCACGTTGTTGTTGTTCACTGAATAACAAAATGAGATCTCACCAAAAACCCTGTCTTGTGTGTTTTCTATATGAGCATAGTGCATGAAGGCTATAACAGACATGTGAGGATTCGGTGAAACTGGTTTTAAACACCGTTGAGAAAGTAGCCCATCAGTGGCCTAGGATGGGGCCAAAGGTAACCCATCAATGTCCAGAAAACAATGCAAGAGCACCGCAGTAAAATGGAGAGCCAACGAAATCAGCCCACAGACCAAGTACATGTTTTGATCTAGGTTAAGAGCGGGCATTCCAACATTTGACGATGAGTTACAAGTTACAAGAGCAACAAGTGGAGTGGAAAAAAACTATAGAGGTTATAGGTGCGGAAAGACATGACCGAATCCCCACATGTCACCACGAAGACCAAAAAAACCCTGTCTTGTGTGTTTTCTATATGAGCATAATGCATGAAGGCTATAACAGACATGTGGAGATTCGGTGAAACTGGCTTTAAACACCGTTGAGAAAGTAGCCCATCAGTGGCCTAGGGTAATCCGAAATTCACCCGCACACTGCCGGTGATGCCGCGCAGGCGTGCGGCCGGATAACCCGCGCGCCGCGCGCTGCGGCCGGAGTAGCCCGCGCGCGGGCGCGTTGCGGCCGGGGCGGGGCGGGCCGGGCCGGGCCGGGGAAAACCCGGATGTTGTTGATCATCCGGACCCTACGTCTATGGGGAACATTGGAACTCTTCTGTGTTCGAAGGTAGTTTTAGTTAAACCCGGAAGTGACGTCTGTGCACAGAACCCACACCACCACCACCCAAACCCAACCATGGACCCATAGTGGTGGGTCAAACACACCCCCACGCATCCCCCAAAATGCCTGCTTTCTATGCTACGACCAGACTGCGCATGCGCAGACCCTTGAACACGGACGAACCCTCAGTCCAATCGGATGCTGCTTCACAAGAGCTTCAATATAAGACCTCACACGACTCCATCGGACCCATAGTGACCCATGTCGGCGCCAAAATGTCTATTTCCATACACTTTCTCTACTGCGCATGTGCAGAATGACGTCAGTTCCCCGTCACACCCACCCCGTCGGATACTCCCTCACGACTGCTTTACAATGATACCTCACTCGACCCCATCAGACCATTAGGAGCCTACCTAAATCCCAACACGTCTATTTCTATACTACGGCCACACTGCGCATGCGCAGACTATTGACAACGACCGACACACTAGCCCAGGCGGATGCTCCCTCACGACAGCTTCAAAATAAGACCTCATACGACACCATAGGATCATTAGGGGCTCACCTAAACCCTAAAACGTCTATTTCCACACCCTTTTCCCAGAATTCCCTGTCTGCGCATGCGCAGAATGTGGACAACGGCCGAGACCCTAGTACAATCGGATGCCCCCTCACATAGGCTTCACATTGATACCTCACTCAACTCCATTGGCTCATTAGGGGCTCACCTACATCCCAAAACGTCTATTTTCATACCCTTTCTCTATTGCGCATGCGCAGAATGACGATATTCCGACCCCACATCACCCAGTGGGATGCCCCCTCACATAGGCTTCACATTGATACCACACTCGACCCCATCGGTCCATTAGGCACCCACCTAGACCCCAAAGCGTCTATTTCCATACCCTTGGTCTACCGCCGCATGCGCAGAATGACCATATTCCAACCCCACACCCAGCCCATCGGATGTCCCCTCACATAGGTTTCACATTGATACCTCACTCGACCCCATCGGTCCATTAGTGGCTCCCCTATATCCCAAAACGGCTATTCCCATACCCTTGGTCTACCGCGCATGCGCAGAATAACCATATTCCAACCCCACACCCAGCCCATCGGATGCCCCCTCACATAGGCTTCACATTGATACCTCACTGGACTCCATCGGACCCCTAGGGGCTCCCCTAGACCCCAAAGCGTCTATTTCCATACCCTTGGTCTACCACGCATGCGTAGAATGACGATATTTCAACCCCACACCCACCCCATTGGATGCCCCTTCACGAATGCTTCACATTGATACCTCATACGACCCAATCGGTACACTAGGGACCCCTCTCGCCCCCTTCGGGGATCTCCGTGTCTCTTCGGGGATCTCCAAGTCTCTTCGGTGATCTCCGTGACATCTTCGCAACATTGTAGCGAACGTGCAACAATGTTGCAATTCGGGGAGCCAGGTGTTCGGCACGTGACAACCCTAAGCAGACGACAGCGAAATTCTGGCGGGAAATGCAACATTGTAGCGAACGTGCAACAATGTTGCAATTCGGGGAGCCAGGTGTTCGGCACGTGACAACCCCAAGCAGACGACAGCGAAATTCTGGCGGGGAAAAACCCCATCCAAAAAGACACGGAGGTGAACGACATTGTGGAAAAACCCCACAGACAGGTCAATACATATCCTATCATGTTCACAGGTCACGCTCTATTCACCCAGACCGGAAGTGACGTCATACGGCACTGGTGGCGCCCCCTGGCGGAAAAAGGGGAACCAAGAGTTACCTCCCTGGAAAATATTGCTTGAAATACGCTTATACTACTGCCGTGTGTCTTCGGCCACCTCCGTGTCTTTTCGTGGAAATGAACGACATTGTGGGAAAAACCCCCACTTGTATACGGACCTGACCGAAGAGACTCGGAGATCACCCAGAAGAAACACGGTGACCTCACCGAGGAGACACGGACCTGACCGAAGAAACACGGAGATCACACAAGAGACACGAAGATGAACGACAGTAGTAGGGAGCCCGCATTTCGACTCAACTTTTCCAGGGAGGTAACTCTTGGTCCCCTTTTTTCGCCAGGGGGCGCCACCAGTCCCGTATGACGTCACTTCTGATCTGGGTGAATGGAGCGTGACCTTGCCGTATGACGTCACTTCCGGTCTGGGTGAATGGGGCGTGACCTGGGAACATGATAGGATATGTACTGACCTGTCTGTGGGGACTCAATGTCGTTCATCTCCGTGTCTTTTCGGTGAGCGGAACATGTACTGGGGGGTTTTCCCACAATGTCGTTCAGCTCCGTGTCTCTTCGGTCAGGTCCGTGTCTTTTCGGTGAGGTCCGTGGGAACATGATAGGAGATGTACTGACTTGTCTGTGGGTTTTTCCCACAATGTCGTTGGTCTTCGGTCACCTCGGTGTCTTTTCGGTGAAGTCCGTGAAGATGTGACGGAGGTGACCGAAAGATGTGACGGAGGTGTGCGAAGAGACACGGAGATCACCGAAAAGACCCGAATGTCACCACCGAAGAGTTACGGAGGTGACCGAAAAGACACGGAGGTGACCGAAGACACACGGCGGTCACCGAAAAGACCCGAATGTCATCACCGAAGAGTCACGGGGTGGCCGAAAAGACACGGAGGTGACCGAAGACACACGGAGGTTACCGAAAAGACCCGAATGTCACGAAAAAACGTATAAAAGTGGAAATTTTTAGGGGTATTGCTGCATTCATTGGCCTGCCGAACGGAGCTATCTCACCAGCCTGCCTGACCAGCCTAGCTGACCAGCCTGAACCACTCTGACGACAGGAGGAATCACCGGGACTTGCCTCACTGCAGCATGAGACGTGGAGAAGATTTTCCAGGGGATCCAGGAGCGCCTCCGGCTGAAGTCTTGCCCGAAGACGAGCGTGTGAGTGAGATTTATCGACGTCACTGGACCACCATACGCCATTGTTTTCACCGTCACCGTCGTCTATTGGACTTGTATAACTTTCGACTGCAGGACCTCACGTATCTTTCTACTTACGCCGAGAACATTTTCACAGACCAGGTCACAGCGTTCAAGTTGAATATTACAGTCGGCTACATCTTACGGCACAAAGAGACGGACCAGTTGCGGTATTTTTATCCCAGCAATAATACCTATGTGTTTGATCAACCCTTCACGGTCGCGGATGCAATTTCTCTGGAGCCACTCATCGAGCAACTGACTACGTTGGACCCATTGGAATGGGCCCGGTTGCAACGCCCCAATACCAAATGGCTTGTGGAAATGGTGACGAACGTCACATTTTTCGTCACCAAAATGAGAGATCACCCTATTGGCGCTCCTGTCATTCTTCCACCTTGGCTGCTTCATCGAAAAGGACTGTATGCGTTAACGGGAGGCGCAAAAGGTCCCTACAAAGACCGGAAATGTCTGTTTCGGTGTTTGGCCGTGCATTTGGACGAGTGTAATCCCCTGGCTTGTGAGAAAGTGGCCAATGGATATTGAAGACAGTATTTACAGGAGCAAGACTTGGATGAGCGACAGTTCCGTGGAGTCCCCTTTAAGTATTTGGATGTCGTGGAAACTCTGTTCAACATCAATATCTTTGTATACCGATTACGATGCGAGGATGACATATTTGTGGCTGAATTGGTTCATCGCTCAACAGAACGGTATGCTTCTACGATGAAAGTCAATGTCTTCGACGACAATGGGGTGAGTCATTTTCCCCTCATCTACAATATGAGCCTGTACGCGCAATCCTACAGTTGTGCCCAATGCCATCGAGTGTTTCACCGTTCTCACGACTTACATCAGCACGAGAAGATTTGTGGCCATACTGTGAAACGCAAATTTCCTGGTGGCGTGTACCATAATGCGCCTACTATTTTCGAGGAGCTGGCCGATGAGGGTCTTGTGATACCGGAAGAGGACCGTTATTTTCCCTACCGGGCGTGTTACGATTTTGAGGCCCTGTTGGAGCCCATGGACATTTCTCAGCGAAAACGCAGTGGACGCAGCGCCATATTCCCCTCAGTGTGAGCATTTCCACCAACGTACCCGGCTATGACGCTGCGCCTGTCTGTTTCGTGTCGTCGGGGGACCCCCATGAGTTGATTACCCGCATGATGGGTTATTTAGAGGAAGTCAGTGCGGCAAGTACGGAATTGTTGGTGTCCAAGTTCCAGGACGTACTGCACCAACTGGACGACCGGATTCCTATACCAGGTGTATCGTTTAGTGACGATGAAGAGTCAGAGTCCGAGTCAGAGTCTGACACCCAGGAGCCGGAACCCATTCAGTCGCAGGATGTACCTTTACCTAAACCGTATGCGGAGAAATTGAAAGCCCGCTTCCTACAATACCTAGGCCAGTTACCTGTGCTCGGCTTCAACTCGGGGCGATACGATCTTACCATGGTGAAGGAATTTCTCTACCCTTACTTGGCCCAGGCTAATACCATCAAGTCCGTCATCAAGAAGATCAATAATCATATGGCCCTCACTACCACATCACTCCATTTCCTGGACGTGCGGAACTACTTAGCTCCCAATTACAGCTATGATCAGTGGGTAAAGGCGTATGACTGTGCACAAACCAAAGGGAGGTTCCCTTACACGTATATATCGACGCTCGACCGCTTGGAGGAAACACAGTTACCACCCCGGGACGCGTTCTTTGACGATTTGAAGCAAGTGGAATGTCCGGAAAATGGTTCACCTCTTTCGTCGTGAGATGCACGTCGACATATTCAAGGAGTGCTTGAGTTTACCGGGTCTGGAGCTTCGCCATCTCTTTCAAGATTGTCCTACATACTTCTCGCTGATACACCAAAAAGACGCGGACATGTATGATTGTCTAAAACAGAATATCGTGGGCGGGCCCAGCCTTATTTTTCACCGCTATCACGAGAAGGACGTCACCACTCTCCCCGGTGGGAAACCCTGTGCTAAGATCATCGGATTTGATGCCAATGCCCTGTACCTGTGGTCTCTTGCCCAGCCCATGCCCAGCGGTCATTATACGCGCTGGTTGGCGGAAGGTCAGCATTTCACACCGCAACGCAACCCCCACAAACATCTCGCCGACCAGTGGTTGGACTGGGAAGCCTATCGACGGGGAATTTCCATACGCCATCAGACCAACGCCACAGAGAAGCGCATAGGAGATCGTCGACTCCCCGTCGATGGGTTAGCCCTTGTAGGTAGAACACCGACCGTATTCCAGTTTTATGGATGCTATTGGCACGGCCACGAATGTTATTTCAGCGCTGGACGTTTCAACCAACGACGTGGGAAATCGGCGGAAGAATTACTGGAAGAAGTCCAGGAGAACGGCGATTACATCAAAGAGAGAGGATACCACCTCATCGAAATGTGGGAGTGTGAATTTCACACCATGTGCCAGGCCCTCCCACATTTACGCCGTTTCCTTAAAGCGCGCGAGTACCCTCTCAGTCGTCGGCCACTCCTGAGTCTGCCACAGATGTTCGACGCCATTCGTTCCGGGGACCTCTACGGCTTTGTCGAATGCGACCTGCATGTTCCCGACGCTCTCAAGCCACTCTTCGCCCAGTGCCCACCTATTTTCAAGAACACACTGGTGGGTCGGGATGACATTGGAGACACCATGGGTGCCTATGCTGAGCAACACGAGTGTTTGCCTCGACCTCGACGAATGTTGATTGGCAGTATGTGGGCAGAGAAAATCTTGCTGGGCACTCCGCTACTACAGTGGTACATCAGCCACGTCCTGGAAGTCACGCGCGTGTACCAAGTCTTACACTACGTACCCAACGCTTGTTTTGCGGGGAATGCCGACATCGTGACGTCTGCCCGTCGTCAAGGTGATCAAGATCCGAGTAAGGCCATCATCGGTGAATCGTGGAAATTGACGGGCAATGGCTATTATGGCAAAACGGTCACTAACCAAGATAAGCACGTGAACGTGAACATCTGTACCACTCCACAAGCGCGCAAAAAGGTCAATTCTTCCCTGTTTCGCTCCGTGGAGGTCATCGATGACGACACGTATGAAATCACTTTAGCCAAAAAGACTATCCGTTACAACCTGCCCCTCCAGATTGGATGTATGGTATACCAGGTGGCCAAGCTGAGGATGCTCCAGTTTTTGTATGATTTCATGGGTGTGTATTTTAATCCATCAGACTGGCAACTCATGGAGATGGATACAGACTCTGCTTACATGGCCGTGTCTAATGCGGATTGGGAGGCCCTGGTCAAACCCGAGTTACCAGTGGCTACCTCGACGTGATCATTACCAGTACGACAAGCGGACGCCGGGCCTCTTCAAGTTGGAGTGGAGTGGCGATGCCATGATTGCTCTCTCATCGAAGACGTATTACTGTTACGGTGGAGACCAAAATAAGTTTAGCTGCAAAGGGGTGAACCGGCGCGATCCGGCCATCGACAAAGCCTTGTACCTGAACGTGCTGCAAAGCCAGGCCAGTGCGAGTGGGACTAACAGATGATTTCGGGTCGTGGACCACCAGATGCGGACGTACATCCAGAAACGAGACGCCTTTACCTTCTTCTACCCCAAGCGGAAAGTCCTTCCCGATGGCATCAGTACCACTTACCTGGACTCGTGAAACTATGACATTTGATATACTTTTCATGATACGAGTTAAAACTAGTACTGTAAAAAAGTCAGAAGGGTCGCCAGTCCTAAGTGCAGGGCGTGGGTTCGAATCCCACACTCTCACAGTTTTTACACACCACCTGTATTCTTTTGTACATATTCTATACATTCTTGTTCACCTGAATAAAAAAGTCAAAAACATTACTTGTGTTTTTTCATGAATTTTTTTATTGAACATCAATGAACGTCAGAACAACAACGTCATAACAAAAACAATGAGAACACCGCGCGGTGCATTGAATCAATTAAGACAACCAGAGAAATGGGGCATGCACATTAAATCGAGAGGCAGTCCAGTCGTATACGAGTACATCACGGTCTTCGGCTTGAGAATAATCATCAAACATTTGTATGATCGTTTGCATAGAATGTCCTCTACTCCGGTGAGTGAGATAAACACACAGTACTGTCCGCATACACTACTCAAGGGTCCTTGTAATCTTTTAGTATTCCAACGCCACACTGTAGTAGATACGTCCATGAACTTCACCAAATCGGGATGCAGGGGTGCAAGTCCGTAGGAATCAAAGTATTCGCCTTGGCCCAGGGTGTCCACGTACACAGCCACCCAATGTTCACCGGGTCGAGTACCAAGGTCTGTATTCAGGATGTAGGCTGCCGGGGTGGTTGGGATGGTGGGAAACACATTGCGTGGAAACACACCTCGAAAGGGTACCCGAGGATCTCGCTGGAGTATGGCCATCAGCTGCTCTGCATCCATAGCAAATCACGTTAATGGTATGGGGTAGAGCTACCGAGAAACGCAGTTCCAACCGTAAGTTTCCTTTCTTGAGCAAGGCCAGTTGATGATCGTGTTCCAAGGTTGGGGTGAGGTCGAAGGCGAACAAAGTGTACCCACGGCTAAAGTCTCGTCGAGTGATGGTATTTCCTTCGTCCTGATTGTTTTGTCCTGTGGCTGTAAACAGGTTCAGGTAGCTCCGCACATAGTGATGGTTACCAAAATCCGGTTGTAACGGACGGGCTGGGATTTGATGGCCGGCCACGTGCAGTGCCAAAAAGTTGACGTTGAAATGTTGAAAGTGGAACGGATTCTCATCCCACTGTCCATTGAAACTGGTGTTGGTCACACACGCCAGGGTAAGACGTTTAGGGAGATCCCCTAGAAATAAATTTTCACGATTGGCCATCATCGTACCTGCTGGCACAGAGAACACCTTGGTCTGTACGCGTCGGATGGGGTACAGGGCTGGTTTTTTCGATAAGGCTTCCATGTGACTCACCAACACCTCCTATTGCAAATCCACCGTACGGACAAACAGGGCTGCATCATCTATGATGATCTTGTAATTGGGTGCATCTCCACCGGCCATCAAGGCGAAAGTGGATGGGGAACGGATCAACTTGATCTTGATGGATACACCGTTCATCATGTAACGGTCTTGCAGGAACAGATCGGCGTGCAGTCGTCCCATCATATCGACGGACCGGCTACCGGTTGTAAACTGCCTGCGATGGCCGAACCCATTATTGGCAACGGTGACGGCATCCATGGCT
>JAVTVY010005130.1:0-42502 GCA_036873755.1 Hanleya hanleyi | reverse complement strand
ACGAAGCTGCACATCTGAAAACCCCTCTGCTGAAGCCACATGTATATTCCACTGACCCATTATGGCAACAATAGTTAATTGAGCATTTAGAGCAACTTAGGCTCTGAAACTCCCAACCCCAGGGCAGAGCAATGATCATAAAATTACATCAAGATATTGAAAAGGTCAATTCTTCTAGTCAACACTGTCGATTATTCTGAAATTGGAGATTGGTATTGTTTGGAGAGATAGTTATTATTGGCGATGAAGTTAATGGCCTGAGCTCTAAGTCGGGGCTTCATGTGCTAAAGTGGGATTTTATGTCACTTTTTACACATGCCGATTTCTGACTGATTACAATCTGGACATTTGCTTAGTCTGAGCAGAGATTATGATTTAGGCGGACCAATAACCTGCTTTCATATATGCAAGATCAGGCTCCAGCATTCTACAACCGCTTTTAACCAGTCCCCATCAAAAGTAAATTCTACAACCAATATAGCAGGGCAGGAAATTGCAAGCTACTTCATGATGTACTCGGACCTGAGCTCTGTCTACTAACAGTGAAAATTCCATAAAGCTGGGAAAGCTAAATTGCTGATTCCATAAAGTATTATGTTTGGTTTGATTTATGACACCATCTGAAGACTTCAAAGATATTTCTAAAATAATTGTTAGTGGTTTGTTAAATGACGGCCCCTCCGGCATATACAAATTATATATATTACAACATAGTCTGGGATCAACTCTTCATGCCTCAATTATTCGCTTTTGCCTCCTGGAGCGATGGAAAAACGCTTCTCAGAATACAGTTCAATTGGTATTTTAGAGAAAAAATAAACCGAAATAAAAACAACCAATATATTTAAACTAGAAGGCGACATGCAATGAAACGGAGATGTTAATGAGGGGACAGCAATGAAATATCACAGGTCCTTTGAAGAGTAATCACAGAGAGAATGTGTTATAGCCCACTGGTCATGAAGCGGCGTTCGTTGTCTGGCACTAACAGAATTTGCTTTGAGACTCGTTTTTTTCTTCCTGGTTTCTCCTCAAAAGGATTAAGCAATGTCGTGGTGATATAGGAGGCAAGGTTTTCACAATCTCAGCTAAGAGCCTTTACAACTAAATTGTGAACAAAAATTTTTGAGGACAGGTGAGCAATTTGTTCTGCGATTTTATAGCATGACAGCCTGGAGCACTGTTAGATCAGGGTGTGATGTACACGCTATATAATTCCACATGATATATCTAGTCGGGCACGCAATTGTCTCGTTGAAGGTGACACTGCGCTGAACAAGTAATGCACTATAGCTGTGATTTGAATATTATATAGGAGAGCTTTAGAGAATGATAGATCGCAGTGCCAACCACTTCAATGGTCTGATTATCGGGCAGGATATATCATAAATATCCAACAAAATATATGATAAATGTTCCTTGTCTACAAAACAAGACAAGGTTCAACTATACAGCGAACATTTATCTCTCGTAAGTCACATCTTATACATCAACAAGTTGGGTTTTCTCATTCTGAATTGAGTGTCAAGTCTTTGGAATACAATGATGTGCCATGCTTTTGTAATACATTTGGTCATAAAAAAAGCTTATTTATGTGTTGCTTTAGCATCCTAAAGGAAAGTGTTAGATTGCCAACCAGGGTGCAGCCAGGATTCAACACGAAGCTGCACATCTGAAAACCCCTCAGCTGAAGCCACATGTATGTATATTCCACTGACCCATTATGGCAACAATAGTTAACTGAGCATTTAGAGCAACTTAGGCTCTGAAACTCCCAACCCCAGGGCAGAGCAATGATCATAAAATTACTTCTCTTCGTTTTTTGGTCACTAAAATGTTTTTTTTGTTAGACACCCACCATCTGTCTGGGATTTGTTAGTAAGTCTGACAAGTGACTATTCATCACAAACTGAGTGGAACATAAACGAGAGGACCAAGAGTCGTGAAGCAGCCAAGACGATTACAGTCTCGTGAAGACTCAGGTGGTGGGTTCGACTCCTGCTGAAAGCTTGCTGACAGCTACATGACTCTCTCCGAAGTAATTTCATCAATAATGGATGAGCATAGGACACACGACTCCAAGATGTCATATCACCAGTTCAATCTCCTAGATGTTATGTCAATGATTTAATCTCCGAGATCTCATTTCATAAATCCAATCTCCAGGGTGTGATCAAAACAATTCTATCTCCCACACATTATCAGCAATGCAATCTCCATTAATTTATTAATACTGGATCAAAATAAAGAAAATAATCATCAAAATATCAAATACCAACGTGCAGATTATTATATCGGCGGTATAAATAATTAGATATAGACTCCGAGACAATTTGAGCCACTCGGCTGTCCTATTAATACATGATGTAGCCTTCAACATTACCTGGAAATGTTACCAAAGAAATTTTACTTCCCGAGGTTACATTTCATCCCAAGCATTATACTATCTTCATGGGATTCAATACCAAACTCAACATTCAAAATCGAAGATCATATACTAATCACATAGCAGAACCCACATAAATATATTCCACTGATCCATATGGGAACAATAGTTAACTGAACATTTAGTGCAACTTAAGACTCTGAACCTCCCAACCCCTGAGGGCAGAGCAATGATCACAAAATTACATCAAGATATTGAAAAGGCCAATTCTTCGGGTCAACATTGTTGATTATTCCGAAATTGAAGATTTTGGTATTGTTTGGAGAGATTGTTATTATTGGCGACGAAGTTAATCGCCCACTCTAAGTCTGGATTTCATGTGCAAAAGTGGGATTTAATGTCACCTTTTACACATGCCGATTTCTGACTGATTACAATTTGGACATTTGCTTAGTCTGAGAAGAGATTATCATTAGGCAGAGCAATAACCTGCTTTCATATATGCAAGCTCAGGCTGCAGCAATCTCCAACCATGTTCAACCAGTCCCCATCAAAGCAAATTCTACAACCAATATAGCAGGGCAGGAAATTGCAAGCTACTTCATGATGTACTCGGACCTGAGCTCTGTCTACTAACAGTGAAAATTCCATAAAGCTGGGAAAGCTAAATTGCTGATTCCATAAAGTATTATGTTTGGTTTGATTTATGACACCATCTCAAGACTTCAAAGATATTTCAAAAATAATTGTTAGCGGTTTGTTAAATGACGGTCCCTCTGGCATATACAAATATATATTACAACATAGTCAGGGGTATATTCTCTCCGAGTATATTTTTATCAACTCTTCACACCTCAATCATTCGCTTTTGCCTCCTGGAGCGATGGAAAAACGCTTCTCAGACTTCAATTGGTATTTTAGAGAAAAAATAAACTGAAATAAAAACGACCAATATATTTAAATTAGAAGGCGAAATGCAATGAAACGGAAATGTTGATGAGGGGACAGCAATGAAATATCACAGGTCCTTTGAAGAGTAATCACACAGAGAATTTGTTATGGCCCACTGGTCATGAAGCGGCGTTCATTGTCTGGCACCGACAGAATTTGCCTCGAGACTCGTTTTTTTTCTTCCTGGTTTCTCTTCAAAAGGATTAAGCAATGTCGTGGTGATATAGGAGGCAGGTTTTCACAATCTCAGCTAAGAGCCTTTACAACTAAATGGTGAAAAAAACTTTTTGAGGACAGGTGAGCAATTTGTTCTGTGATTTTATAGCATGACAGCCCGGAGCACTGTTAGATCAGGGTGTGATGTACATGCTATATAATTCCACATGATATATCTAGTCGGGCACGCAATCGTCTCGTTGAAGGTGACACTGCGCTGAACAAGTAACACACTATAGCTGTGATTTGAATATTATATAGGAGAGCTTTAGAGAATGATATATCGCAGTGCCAACCACTTCAATGGTCTGATTATCGGGCAGGATATATCATAAATATCTGACAAAATATATGATAAATGTCCCTTGTCTACAAAACAAGACAAGGTTCAACTATGCAGCAAACATTTATCTCTCATAAGTCACATCTTGTACATCAACAAGTTGGATTTTTCCATCCTGAATTGAGTGTCAAGTCAGCTCATGAAAATGCATGTCGGTATCCATGTTTGTTTTTACTTAAAAGTCATCACCTCTGACAACAAAGGGACCATCCATGATCTCCGAACTTCCTCTTTTTGACAAATGTTTGAGGTGGAGTTCATGGTTTAGAGTGCTTTTCATTCACTGCTGGCGATTTGGAGCTAAACTCTGAGCTTAGCAGGTTCAATCCTCGCACAGGACTGGCCCATCCAGCACAAATATTTGTGCTTTACCAAGAAAGGTTCTTCCTAAATATAATTTGATGTAACTGTTAGACTTTCTCAATGGTAATATCGGCTTTAGGAGCTGTGTCATTATTCAGTCTATCAGAGGGTAGTAAATGTATATAATCTAAGACTCCGACCTCTGAACTTTCTCTTGTTGAGGTGGCCTAGTGGTCAAGAGTGCTTGCATTTACTGCTTGCATTTACTGCTGGCAATTTGGTGACTGACGGTGTGGATTCGAGTGAGTGAGTGAGTGAATAGGGTTTAACGTCGCTTTCAACATTTTTTCAGCTATATCACGACGGGGAAGGGAAGGGAGGGGAGAGGGAGGGGCAGGGGTACCTACTTGTGTGGATTTGAGTCTTGCAGGGGACTGGGTCATTGCGCTTTATCAAGAAAGAATCATCCTGAAAAGAATTGAATATAGACTCCCAGACAATTTGAGCCTAAAAAATTTACAAGACCTCTTGGCTCTCCTAATACATGATGTAGCCTTCAACATTACCTGGAAATGTTACCAGAGAAATTTCACATCCAGTGATACAGTTATTAGCGGAATTACAGTACATTTACACGAATGAGGTTAGACTTCATTCCAAGCATTATACTATCTTTATGGGATTCAATACCAAACTCAAAATTCAAAATCGAAGATCATACAATAATCATATAGCAGAAGCCACATGTATATTCCGCTGAACCATTATGGCAACAATTGTTAATTGAGCACTTAGTGCAACATAGGCTCTGATCCTCCCACCCCAGGGCAGAGCAATGATCATAAAATTACATCAAGATATTGAAAAGGCCAATTCTTCTGGTCAACATTGTCGGTTATTCTGAAATTGGTATTGTTTGGAGAGATTGTTATTATTGGCGATGAAGTTAATCGCCAGCTCTAAGTCAGGGCTTCATGTGCTGAAGTAGGCTTTTATGTCACTTTTTACATATGCTGATTTCTGATTGATTACAATCTGGACATTTGCTTAGTCTGAGCAGAGATTATGATTTAGGTGGACCAATAACCTGCTTTCATATATGCAAGATCAGGCTCCAACATTCTACAACTGCATTCAACCAGTCGCCATCAAAAGCAAACTATACAACCAATATAGCAGTGCAGGAAATTGCAAGCTACTTCATGAGGACTAGTTAGACCTGAGCTCTATGTCTACCAACAGTAAAAATAGAGCTGGGAAAGTTAAATTGTTGCTTCCATCAAGTATTACATGTATGTTTGGTTTGATTTATGACACCATCTCAAGACTTCAAAGATATTTTTCAAATAATTTTTAGCGGTTTGCTAAATGGCTAATACATGTACAACACAGCCAGGGGTGTATATTTCTATCAACTCCTCGCTCCATCAATTATTCGCTTGCACCTCCTAAAGCACACTTCAAGTGATATTTCATAGAAAAAATAGACCGACATAAAACAACCAATATACGATGTATTTAAATTAGAAGGCGAAATGCAATGAAACGGAGATGTTAATGAGGGGACAGCAATGAAATATCACAGGGTCTTTGAAGAGTAATCACAGAGAGAATGTGTTATAGCCCACTGGTCATGAAGCGGTGTTCATTGTCTGGCACTAACAGAATTTGCCTCGAGGCCCGTTTTTTTTTCTGCCTGGTTTTTCCGCGGAAGGATTAGGCAATGCCGTTGTGATATAGGAGGCAAGGTTTTCACAATCTACGCTAAGAGTCTTCACAACTAAATGGTGAAAAAAAAAAATTGCGGATAGGTGAGCAATTTGTTCTAGGATTTGATAACATGACAGCCCGGAGCACTGTTATATCAGGGTGTGATGTACATGTACACGCTATAACTCCACGTGGTATATAAAGTCAGGCACGCGATCTTCTCGTTGAAGGTGACACCGCGCTGAACGAGTAACACAGTATAGCGGTTATTTGAATATGATATAGGAGAGTTTTAGAGAATGATACATGTAGATCGCAGTGCCACCCACTTCATTAGTTTGATTATCTGGCAGGATATATCATAAATATCTGACAGGATATATGTATACAATGTCCCTTGTCTACGAAATAAGACAAGGTTCAACTATACAGCAAAAACTTCAGGTCTCGTAGGTCACATCTGATACATCAACTAGTTGGAGTTTATCATCCTCAAGGAAAGTGCTAGACTGCCAGTTGTCAACTGATATGTAGATAAAATCTATTTAACCATGGTTCGTCTGAGAAAGCCCTACCATGGGTCTGCAATAACCAAGTTGGTTGGTTGGTTGTTTGAAGTTTAACGTGGCATCTAATCTTATTGGTCACATGGCGACGATGACCCAAACAAACATACCCTAGCAAAACTCTAACCCTAACAAAAACTACAATTTTTTTTTTAATTTTGAAAATTAGGCTCTACAGACACTGGTGATCACAATGGATTGTCAGATAGCCTAATTTGTTTGGCACTTTAATCTACCTCCTGTGGCAGACAAACATGGTACAAACCATGCTGCCCTAAGCTGGAGGGCTGCAATAACCAAGACCAGTTGTCTTACTTCTGAGGAACCCCACCTTCCCAACCCAACCCAAAATCAACCTTGACCTCTGACCTCAATTCAGTTTCAGGTTAGTCTACCCTGGGACGAGTATAGAGGGATATGAAACGCGGCTCCTCTCTTTGAACTAGGGTCTGTCTCGCTAATTGATATGTTAATGAGGGATTAGTGATTGGTTAATTAGTACGCCTCGTCACTGATTGGCTTTTATGCGCAAAAGACCGTCACGTGTGCTTCGCTGTGAGTCCCACCCTGTTTCGCTGGTCAATGCTGGGCGAATACACGTGCTTGTCAACTAGGCTCCATTAACGTGGAGCCAGTCAACTCAATTTAGGCCAAGATTGGTGACCAAAATAAATTCCTTTACAACTTAACGAGTGTCAAAAGGAATACATCATGCAAACGACAAGAAACAAAACTAGTGCACGGAGAAAAAAAATCTAAAAAAACAAATGAACCAAAGGAGTAGTTCAATCACAAAAACGTACAAGAATTGTGAGATTTGTTCAGAATTTTAAATATTTGGCATTTTCACGATTTTCACGATTTTCACGAGCAATTATTTACAAAAACGAAAATGGAAAATTAAAACATTTTGCGTACTGTCAATGACATGCTTGCATATTTTGTAAAAACTAGCACAGATATACTTCAAAGATTGAGATAAATGAGAAGTTTGATCGCAAAGAAGGGGAAAAATGAGTTTTTCCTTGCCGCTCCATCCGCTCAGTTATCGGCAGCGCAGAGCGGTCGAAAGTTGTCATGAAAATATGCATCTTTTCGATGAAAATCCCTCAAGAGTTTCTTCTCTCAAAATAGTACATGTCTCGATCAAATAATCTGATGCCAATTGCTGCAGAAAAACGTCTAAAAATCTGGTAAAATCTGGAATGAATTCGTGATGAAAACTAGGCGAAGCAAAGGCTCACGCGCGTAGAGCGCGAGACCTGGTAGGCGAGACATACGTTCAACGTGAGCTCGCGGCGGCGCCTTTGATGTTGGGGTCTGTTTCATATCCCTTTAATATTCGTCCCAGGTCTACCTGACCCCAAAACTACTGTGCCAAAATTTGAGAGTGAGTGAGTGAGTGAATATGATTTAACTATATTCAACTATACTTGTCATATCATGACGTTGGGTCCTATTCCTTTTCACACCCGGGAACCACACAGGTGGGGTCCTATTCCTTTTCACACCAAACTTTGAGAGAAATTTGTTGAACTATTAAATGTAGGTGAGGAAGTAATTAATTAATGAAAATCGGGGAAAAGGAGGCTGAAGTAGTCAAATAAGATGATGTAATAAGAAGTTATTTTCAACTGATCGTTTATACTGTGACACAATAAGAGGGTCAGCATCAAATTTAATATATCTGTGAAATTTTGAATCGGAAGCAAAATCTACAACTGACGTAAAAATAGAATCCATAAAACATGAATTTGTTAATTTATCGCAAATTGACAATGCTGATTTATATATTCAGCACTCTTTCTGGCTTACTCAAATTCCATTATTTGTGTGTTGACAGTGGAAGAGAAATGCAGCTTATATATAATTCAGATATGTTTTATTGAGAAAGCTTTTTTATTAGATTTAACAATGGAGTTAAGCATATGAGCCGTGTGGTTAAACTGAGTTTATACCCCTTTGGGATTTCTGAAAGATCTTTCCAATCAGATTAAGACAGACCTAATGCTGTGATGCTGCATAAATAAATGACACTGTTAAACCTATTTGTTGGGCACACAACTCGGCGGGGTCTCAGACAGAACAGCATTGTCTTAGCACAACAGCTTCCCCCTTTCGTATTCTCTCTGGGTCTAGCCATTACATAAAGTCTCTCCGATCCCATGGGCCAATCACTTGCCTTTGTGGCACGCGAGTAAAATTCCTCATAAGGCATGCCTGCGAGTCACTCTTTTTATCTGTAGTATTTTGAATTTCAGTTGTAAGAAAATTGACCGTTCATTAGTGATGGAGTTGACTATGTGATATAATCATCTCCTATGCTAACCGCTGAATCGTGTGCAAGATTGAGGCCTATGATGAGTGCGTCGGAACATTCCTTTGAATTCGACCTGATTCAAACTTGTTGATATATTGTGTAAACATAAAGCCATTCAAATCACCAAATGTCTGTTAGTTTGGAGAAACAGGATAGATCATGGATTTTGAAAGTTTAGATTCACAATAAAAGAAAATAACAAGAAATATAGGGTGATACATGTATCATTCCCACACGGTGGAGGGCCATCAAATTAGAAGAAAATAAAATAAAATTCCCGTATTAACCCCCAGAGTCTTTCAGGTACCATAGACCTGGTTCCCGAGAATGACAGAATAGAAACGTAGGTAAAGTATAAATTGTGAGTGTTACAGTGGGTTAATTATGATCCTGTATTGTCACACACAGAACCCATGCATGTTTAATGTCCCATCTGCGAAAAATTATCATTTATTCTTTTCTTTCAGGTGAAATTGTGTTAGATAACATTTCTATGTGGAAAGATACAATCAAGAGTGGCTAAATTTGATCTCTATTAAGTTACTGCTCATTCTGTGATATTAGGCCGCTAATAATTAATGGTTCGTTTCCCGTAACCAGCCCTCATCTATATCTTGATGGCAAATAATTAAAATCCATGAGGGATTTATATTTTCATGAGAAAAACTTGCTCATTTTCTTCATATTTGTATACAATTGGTTTGCAAGTTAATAATTAATAATTATCGCACTCGGCATGTGTATTATTACAAGCAAGGTTACGAGAAACAAACAATTTATTAACACTGGCCTTAGGGCCTCATCTCGACTTTCAATTTGGGCACCCATACGCAGTGCCCCTCATGTGGCCAGGCATACTAGTGAAATAGGCTGTGGTGAAATAGATAAATTGTCCATGAAGTTAGGGGCCAAAGAAAACCAGTAAATAATGCACAGCAAACCAGTAGACCCATAGATTTTCCATGGAAATTTAATTTCTATCCCAATATAATTGACCAGAGCAAAGAAGAAAACATTCCATCTCAATCAAATATCTGGATAAACCCAGATGTTCCAAGGAAACATTCCATGGAAGATATTTCCTGGATTCTAAGACTTAGTACATGTAATTCCAAACAATTCCATAATTTCACAGATTTTTATTTTATTTTTTACCAGAGTTAGTAAAGCCAGACAAAGATTGATTTTTGTATCTGAAAGTCAATGATGTACTTGTAAGTTCATCATCAGTTACATGCATAATATGAATATCAAACATTTATAAACAATGTTTCTATTTGTTACCAAATCAAACCTGTTTCAATTCATGCCTATTAATCTCCGTCAGGAAGATGATACAACGTAGAAAACGGAAGTTAAAACTAAAAGTTAGCTCCCCTAGCGGAGAGTTGTCCGCCCCTAGGAGAGCTCTCCCATCTATTCCAGCAGGATTACCATAAAGGCTCTGCAGCAGCCATTACTCACCCTCTATTCTCAATATAATTACCGAGACCTGTAGTGTTTAAGGCCGGCATGAGGGGACGGAGGGAGGGACTATTAAATTGAAACAGGTTTGATTTGGTAACAAATAGAAACATTGTTTATAAATGTTTGATATTTGTAGCCCAAATCTTAAACCTGTTTCAATTCATGCCACAGTACCAACATATGGAGGCGGGAACCCCGGCCTTGTGGTAACTCCCATAGCAGACTAGTAATCGCTGGAACGACACAGACATGGGTATACATACGAGACATTATTACTCAACAAGTTAACCCTGGTCTCAGACTCATAGGGAATTGAAGGAATTGATACAGCTTTACTTATCTGAGTGTCTCCATCCATGTAACTGTGCTTGTGATGTGGTACACATTTCCACCAAGTCGCAGGAAACCCGGGTACCCTAGGCAACAAGAAGGTCCTCTTGGTAGACTCTGTATGACTAGGGTTTGTCGGCCATTGCATACAGGGAGATCCTGGTCCAACCGTAAGAAAGGGGGGGGACGTACGCATTCCCGATTCTTGGAAGGTACCAATTCCACACCACTCTCAGACCGCAAGCTTCTTGAGGACAACTCACCATACTTGGAGTGATGAACTTAGATGCGTTGGAATTGCCCTGCTTGCTCTGTGGGCGAGCTGCGCACTCTTCAACTCTCTGTACTCTCATCACTACTGTTGACACTAGGCCTGGAGCGGGTGTTCTTGTGAGTTGAGGCACAGGTGACCCACCTGAGGCATCTAGAAGGCAGTCAGTTTCTGAAGAACAGAAGCAAATTTCAGTTAGGAGTAAACCCTATCCTGGTGTTAGGCCTTCATTGGTGATTATAGAATCCACGGCCGGTCAACTGACTTATTTCTACCTTCTGAGATGCCTCTTATCATATAATATATGTAATAATAATAATATGACTGAGATGAGATGAGATGAGATGATAGAGCAAGATGGTTGTCTTGCTGCGATGGTGACAATTTTGCCGCCCCCCCCTCTTTTTTCTGAAATTACTCACAACGTGCTGGGTAGCCACAGTGGCCCAAGCGTGGTCACACTATTGATTGCACTGTCATATCTCAGACAGATATTAGTGAACGTGGAGTTAATTGTTCCGGCACAAGACAGGACAATGTCATGAAGGGGTCAGTTCTTCCATACATGCCATGACGCAGCGATGGCACGAATCACATTAGAAGAAGCAGAAGACAGTAGTGGGGCGTCAATGGTATATCTACCTTCTGCCAATTGATAAGACTATTTTATGGTCTTCTTCAACTACGCGGCTTTTAAATGTCAAGCCTTGCTGACAGGCGAAGGGACAGAATAACCGTAGCCGAGTGCCGCGAACGGATCGGAACGAGTAAGATAGTGGCGGATGGCTCGAACAGGACATAGCAGAAGATCGTCCTCGAGGCCATGTACAAAGTCTGACAACACAGGAATGGAGTACGACGTTGAGCGCACGGACCTGAACAAACAGACTCATTTTTTGGCGATAAATTCAGGAATGGGCCGAAAAGAAATGCAGGACCGATCCGCTGTCCAGAACATAGAAGATCTTTCAAGAGCATGAAGTATAGACAGTCTGGACGCCAAAGCAAACGCCGCCACGACGGCCGTCTTATAAAACACAGTTTTTATAGACGCGGACTCTAAGGGTTCAAAAGGTGGTATAATCAGAGCACACAGAACCACACCGATATCCCATTTCGGTAACAGTTGGCGAGTACAACGCGACTGTAATGCGAAGGCGTGAATAAGAAGAGAGATATTATCGTTAAGGCTAATGTCGGAACCCAAGGTAAGACGTAACACCCTATTCAATTCCTGCCAGAGCAGATCGACAGCCTTCCATGGTGCTAATATGAAACTCCCTATCCTGGTGAAGGTGAAGGATGAAGTCAATTACGAGGGAAATAGAGTCGGGAACGATCACGTCCTCGGCACCAGGACAAATATAGGAACGTAGTGAGTAAGATCCTACATATAATAAACAACCTTAAGGTTGACGACAGCACCATAATGTCAAAGTCTAACCATTGGTGTAACGGTTAATATAGGAATAAAGTACTTGATGGAGAAAGACGGAAAAACTGTCCCACAAGTACACCACGAAGACATTGTGTTGATCAAGCACAATCCTAAGGTAAATGGATCTCAACATAATGTTAGTGTGATAAAGTCAACATGGCTCTGTGTTAACACTGTGCTGAATTCAATTAAAGGCGACTAGTCCGTCATTCACAATCCCGCCGTCGTCCTCAGAGAATATCCATGTCCACAATCCAAAGACCTATTCCATATAACAGTATTTAACCAAATACTGCTGATTCCAATACAATTTTGATATTCTGAACTCCAGACTGGAAACAGCAAGGCCTGGACAGAACTCTCTTCGTAAAGTAAAGACGAACCTAAGTAAATCACATTGTGAAAAACCCGAGAGGAATTGATACAAGTGGAAAGTTGACGCCAAACGAACGGACTTCCCTCCCACCGATGATCGACGATGGAGAATCAAAGGAAGTGCCGATGAATGGATATAAAATATGCAACTCGCAAATGAAGAAATGACGTGACAAACGGCGTTATGGCGTACCGGAAACGTCTAACCGATGTAACAGAATGACGCACAGGCGTATGAGAGACACATGACGGTGTAATGAACATGTCGTCAAGGTGTAATAGGAAAGGGTAATGTGAAAAATGCGAGAAACGTTGTATATGATAAACAACGTAGTGATTTCCTCATTCACAACAACTTAATGTATATACATGCTCATCATGGAGCAGGATACAACTTATAAAAGCACACGACGTAACAGAAGGGCGTTGCAAACAGTAACCCCGAAGTCGATTATAATAATTTTCCTTCTCTTTAAACGCAGTAGAGATGAACATATTAAATGTTTGTAGCGTTAATCACCAAATGTAAGCTCAATGATATAAATGGGATTATGGATCTTTGTGTCAGTGAAGATGAATAATGTATCAATGAACATGGTTACATTATGACCTCTCCCGATGTAATTTGTCTCCTGTACATGAACTTCAGTACTGGAGTTTTATATGGAGAGAATATAAAACATTTACAACAATGTTACTATTAATAACCAAATAGTCACACAACCGACATCCAGAACAAAGATTTTCCAGGTAACCAAAAAAGATCCTTAAAGAATTTTAAATTCCCGAAGAGAGGAAATACATTTATCTCTCGCCGGCAGGAAAGTGAGGTTATTCAAAAAAAATTTATAATTTGAAATGACCTAGCACGAACAATTTGTCGAGAAGAACAGTAGGAACATTACTAAAAAAGCAGTTTGATGCTCTAGTAGACTGTACCGGTAATACATACCTGGTAGAAAGAAACCATAGAAGACTTCAAGACTCGCGTGTCACTAGGCTTGATCCTTGGCCGGCCAATACCTTCCCACTCCCGCTAATAATTTTAAATTTTCTCAAATGGAAGAAATTAAAATTAGTGCATAACTCCATCTGAATTATAAGCGTAATACAGTATACAGATGGAACCAACATGGTGTGAAATAAAACAAGCAATGTAATAATCAGACAATTGTGTTTCAAGAAAAATCACACTTTCACATAGTGGGTGAATAGGTTTACTCACTCACGTAAACCAGCATAAGTGGGTGAATAGGTTTACTCACTCACGTAAACCAGCACGTGATCTCATTGTTGTTCGACA
Source organism: Hanleya hanleyi (assembly GCA_036873755.1). Taxonomy (NCBI): domain Eukaryota; kingdom Metazoa; phylum Mollusca; class Polyplacophora; order Lepidopleurida; family Hanleyidae; genus Hanleya; species Hanleya hanleyi. The sequence continues at coordinate 28,523 of JAVTVY010005130.1, read as the reverse complement.
CACCCTTAATTACATAGAGAGATCAGCAAAGAAGCTCATTAAGATGCGACACCGGGTCGAAGTAAATAGGGTTGAGTTGTGATTACGTAACACAAATGCAACAATCATGCTTCATATTCAAGTCAGCATGAAAGACATAAAACCTCTGTAAGGTCTCTCTTGAACACAGGATATCAAAATCATACGTAATAAAACTTGATATCACAAGAGATTACATTTTGGTAGGACCAAGGAACTGAATGTATGAAAGTGAACCCACCAAAACTGCAAGTCCGAACAGACGCAACAACAACAACATGAAAATTTGACGGCTGCAAATAAAGTATCCGATCTCTCCGGCGGGAAGAAACGAAAACCCCCCGCCGATGAGGATACAATTTACAACCCTACCTGAGATATACACAAACTCAATGCATAAAATTCATGAATCAACGAAACCAAACCTGATCGTTTATTGTAGAGATCACCATCGGCCTTCAAAACTCAGCACTAAAAGGCAAACTTACAGAAATGCCGGGAACTAAGTACGAATCGGTCACAAATTGAGCAATAAAAACGAGGTCGCGAGAGCCCGTAAAAACCCACACCAAACACAGCGGGTCGAACTCATTGTTCGTGTGAAGACGTGATATTGAATACACATTGTCTCCATCACGCAGGACTGTGTTATCAGATAAGCCCGATATTAATATTGACTTTAGAAAATATATCGGGTAATAATTTCAAGATATAAGAATTTTGAAAACTCCGACAAGAGCCAATCAATTTCGCGACGTACGTCCGAAGACAATAAACACATGGCAGATGGAAAAACAGACCATGTGAAGTCTACAAAATTTGCCCAAACAAAATTTTGACAAGACAGAAATGTGAAAGAAAAACTATCCCCAAAATATTAATTTAATCACCATCGAACCATTGACAAAAATGACATAGGTGAGACAACATACGGCGAGGAAGTATTCCTTCGTCCGACATTTAATACGAGGATTATTCGAAGTAGACGGCATATCCGGCAGCAACGCTAAAAGCGCATCCAAATTATCCGAAAAACCATCATTGACGTATGTTCCTAACTTTACAATGAAGAAAAAGGAATCACAGATGAACTTGACGAGACCGGTGTAGGAGAACGTCGAGTCGAAGTACGAGAACGGCATACCGGAGAACGGGAGGGCCGAAAAATAGAACTAGAATTCCCGGTCTAATTCTCACCGATTTCGTAAGCAGTATGCACTATTTTAATAAGCAATAATCGTCGACAGATTGGATATTTAACGATGGAAATTGATTGAAATATCAAACATTTATAAACAATGTTTCTATCTGTTACCAAATCAACCTGTCTCAATCCACCATTATATCAGTTTGACCTCATACCCGATAATAGTCTAGTTGATAATATTTGATGGGATGAAAATAATGGTTTGTCTTTTAGATCATCACTTGTGACCATCCTCGTCAATGTGAATACTTTCAGTATATTTCCAATACAAATTAAACATTTATAAACAATGTTTCTATTTGTTACCCCAACTCAATCCTAAAATTGAAGTCCCGTAACATGTCATTTCGTTATTATAGAATCGCTGATTCATCAATAAACGAAACCGCAAAAGCAATTTTGACACTCAATGGTAGGTCTGAATAACCCACCATAAAACGAGAAACGGATTTAGAACTGCGTGATGAATTAACCCGCAAAGGAGAAACAGACAAGACACGTTTATTCCGTTTAGGTAACGGAGTGTGAAAACAAAAAGACAAAGGAGAGGTCGAGCATGATATGCGAACCCACTGCATTTCATTGTCCGACGAGAACAATGGATTGCTAAGGCACGGCAGGTTAGAAAAATCTTTGTCGAAGTAGACAAAGGAACCGGTTTGACTGCATACATAGCCAAACCTATACATGTAGGCTGTCTAACTAGACGTAGAACCGTCCCGCTAGTATATTTATAGAGGCGGGCGAGTTCTGATTACTAAGACCATGGGAAACATTTATATAATTGCAACGATAACTTCGTTAGCTTTCAGGACAATTACAAGCAATTCCCAACAGACGTCTGTCGACTTCCGAAAGAAACGGGTCGCCAGACGCCTGCAAAGGTAAGCCCGACTAGCCTGGGCGAAATTTCCCCACGCTAACGGGTCTCTAATATACACTCGGCGAACTTCGCCGATAACACAACTCTTTACAAGAAAACCAAACCGTGTGGGCGTCCAAACTGGACCACCATTTCACACACGAATTACATGCATTAGATATCGGAATCTCAGACATAACTAATGAAAGAATTTCCGACAATAATGAAAGAATTTCCGACAAGAAATAACACAAGCCAAAACCGATAAGGATACTGAGGGTCGTTACAACAACAACCCAGGTTGTATAAACACTTCCTTCCTGATGTGTACTGGTCGAGGTACAACAGAGAATAGAGGATGAGTAATGGCTGCTGCAGAGCCTTTATAGTAATCCTGCTGGAATAGATGGGAGAGCTCTCCTAGGGGCGGACAACTCTCCGCTAGGGGAGCTAACTTTTAGTTTTAACTTCCGTTTTCTACGTTGTATCATCTTCCTGACGGAGATTAATAGGCATGAATTGAAACAGGTTTAAGATTTGGGCTACAAATTTGGATATCCTAACTACATGTACATGTACAATCATTCAAAAAATACTGCAAAAACTCGAATTTGACCTTTTAAATAAGGTCAAGGTACGTCAATTTCCATAGGCTTCTGACCCATCACCAAGTGCAACTGTTGTATGAATTTGGAGAGCGGGGTTATAGTATATTGTGCTTCACACTGACTATGGACAGACTTCTTTGCCTAAGTGACACAATGTACCCCCAGTTTGGTATCAGTTCATAAATTATACCTTTAGTTAAAATTTGGAGTGAATTGAATCAATAGTTTTCAAGTTATCATGTTAACGGAAAAACGTGACACACACACACACTAACAGCGACTCGATAGCCCTGACCGAGGTCTGGTGGGGGATAAAAACCTCTAGCACTGGTCGGGCTGGGCTTTATTGAACGTGGGGATGATAGCGTCTCAATTGTGCTCCCTTTCAAATCTCTAAAGATTTCCGGTGAAGACATTGAATATTAATTAATAATATTTCTCTAATTTGAGACAAAATATATTTCTCAACTTCCACCTGAACCCCTTTTAATTTTTTTCCGTAAAAATCAGAATCATTCCTAAAGAGAACAGCTGCAGGGTGCACCACTCTCATATATTAAATGGAAACGTTGAGATCCAAGTTCTGCACTAGATGTCAGGATTCGGTCCTTTCAATATTTTGAACCATTGCATGACATTCCAGTGGGGTTTAGATGGATGGCGACAAATACATTTTGTCCCAGGGGGCATAGACAGGGTGAAGTAATTTGACAGCAATCTACAACTCCAGTGATATGTTAATTGACCACTGAATCTGAGAATTGGAAGCGGGGTGGGGGGGGGAGCAGATATTCGCTTTGACTCCTGCGTTACAGAAAGCACTGACTTCAGGAAAGAGCATGTAATTTCTCTCTCAAAATAACAGTACACAGGGCTTCGTTTCTAGCGCGAGTGATAGCTCACCTGCACGCAAACTCTCGCGTAAATTAACGTCACGAGAGTGAGTTTTAGCTCACGTAAACTGTCACATTTTATATCAATTATATTGCAACCACTCACCTGAATTTCAAATACGCTCTCCTGAATAGTTTGACGTGAGCTATTTTCAGCTCGCGCACTAATTCTAAACACGGAGCCCTGAGTACAGCGAGGCAACCAGGAAATGAAGTTACTTCATCTACGAACCCTAGAAATTCAATGCAATTCCAGTACAAATCAGATTGTCTTCAATTCTGCTGAAGGTAATGTTATATTCAGTACCAGGACGAAGGTTCATTGCATTCTGAGAACAGATCAAACAAGACATACTTTATCAGATCATATAAAGCAATGCATTCTGGCACATACTGTACATTATATGCCAACGTCCCACCTGGAAATGTTTCGAATTCTTAGATGTTAAAGGCAGCTATCCAGTGCATTCTGATTTGGACATTTGATATTAAACAGTGTTTCAGGCATGTGTGATAGAAAATCAGTCAGTCCAGCATTTGGGGCCCCGGGGGGTCTGTGCTTATTTACCATTTGGCAAATTTGTAATGAGTACACCTACTGAATTCAGAGTTTGAGCATTACCATTTGTGCTCTTCTTTAACAAATAGAGCTCATTTGAACTGATCTGTTGATGCTAAAACTCAGTATAAGTATTTATGCCAAATTAGAGAACAAATTGATATGGCATTAACATGTAGTACCTTATTCAACACACCATTGCAGGAACAAACTGCAACATGAAAAGATTATTATTATTATGTTTTTTTGACTGATGCAACGGAACTCCTAAAACAATTTTCTTGCATTATTCTGCATTTATATGACATGATGCGGTACTCCGTGGGGTCAATCATTTGTCTGACATTCAACAACTTTCATGGCATGTCCTCCCTTACTGACTTTGACAGGGGAAAACAGGCTTGTTTTTCTGAACACCAACACAGTTTACCAGACAGGTACACATAATTATAGGGCCTATTGTTATCTTATCAAAAGAGCTGGAGGAATAACTACTGCTTTCGTCTAACTTCGTAATTGAAGACCTTGTGTACATAAAAGTAATAAAATTTACGTATTTCAATACAGTGCACATTCTACTACTACAACCAACAACTAAATTGGTATATTTTTGATAAATCCTGTATCAATGATTAGTTGATATTCTCAGAATCCATGTCACAGTTTTCATTAGATCCGAACAAACTTTATGTGTAATTAACCAAATAATATTTTCATGATAAATATGCTTGTTTGTAAAGATGCAAATCTTAGCCACACATTCCATGGAGAAAGTTTGGAAAATTTAATAAATAGTCATCACTGGAGATATCATTTTATCTGTAGGTGACATTTAAACAAACTACAACATTAAAATTTTCTGATGTACATGTAGTTAAGAGAAGTAAGCAACCATGAGCGGCGCAATTTACTTGGTGCTTCTTTTGAATTTCAAGGGCCACCGCGGAAAATCTATTTGCCGAACTGTCCTTTTTGCCCCTGGTACTCTACAATAGTTCAGACTGTCTGATGTCTGAAACACTAACTTTAGATGAGATTAAAACTTGCGATGGACACACAGTAACAATTATACATGAGCAATGTATAACCTTGGCTCCAACACCGAATACTAATAGATCTTGATCGGAAAACAGAACAAAGAGAGGGGAAGAAGATAACATTATCTTTACCTTGGTTCTCCGACCTGGGGGAATACAGCTTGGCCATAGAACATGATAGCATAGCCATCAATAGGAGAAACCTTCCAAGGCCCGTCACTGAGATACCCCAACGTGGCCAAAACACCATGATGCCAGCCCGGACTATGGCTTCCTCCATTTGTATGGCGTGGCACAAAAACGTCGAGTAACCTTATAATCCACGCCTTCTCAATTCACTCTCACGACGTCCAGGTACACAATGCCAGCTGTATCAAGAAAGCTTTACACCGAACCCATTCAAGAAAATGGCTTCTCCACGTGTTAATTCGTGAAGCGGTGTGGATCAGTATTACGCATATATGTTTCCACTATTGACAAGAAACTGCTGCGAGGAAAGAGGTGACTGTTATAATACAAAGCGCGTGATTTTCTCCCCGCGTGAACAAGGCACTCCAATAAAATTGCTTCAGTAATTGGCTAGCATCACACAGGCAGTCTTAAACTATAAAGTACCGGTTTTGTATTTGGGCTCTGGAGTCTCGTACGATACAATCCAATATCTCTAGCGCCATATATCACTTTTGTTAGAAAGTAGTGGAATCAGTCGACTGTACGTCCCACGAGAGTTGGACAGATTTCAATAAGAACAAGTTTGAGTGATAATTATGATCGGTTCTCAATGCATGCAACAGCTGCCTTCATTTGTCAGGCGTATTTTCAAGCGAAATAACACTAACCAATCAGCCCGATATCTTGTTCGACTGCTTAGCTGCCCAAGCGTGGAAGGATTGAATAAGCGTTGATCTCGCTATCTTGTAACACTGTTATTAGTCTGTCTGAGGAAATTATCAGTTATCCTCGAAAAATTCTATACGAAGACAAATTACAGATTTTCACAGTAACTGCGTAGAAAGTCTGGATGGATGGTTTTATCAGTCAATTAGAAAGCAGTGCTTCTCTGTTTCTATTGGATGGCATCATTTAACCATTATGGAGCCAATCAACCATTTGTCTTGAAATATATCCATAGACTTTTAGCCAAGTGATTCCTCTCTGGTTCTTCACACAGCTGTCAGATGTATATCTTCAATATAACAGCAGCCATATGCTTTTTTGATACAACAATCCACCGACAGCGGATGGCTGCGTAGATTGATCTCAGATTCTGTCCTGTCACATGTCCGCCGCGCGTCTAATCCTACAGAAAGATGGAGAGGCCCCTTTAGGACGACCCGACGCTGTGGCCAGCAATTATCACAGAGCAGAGCCTTCTTCAAACCTGTTCACAGGTCAATTTCAGAGAGAGATCTCTCCCAAATTAAAACCTGTCAATCCTCAATACAGATATCCTTAACGCAATCTTACAACCTTGACTGGCCGATCCTGCTGCCATCAAAGTGGTTCATACGTGGTCTTTGCCACGAATCCTAGCCCAGATAAACCTCAGTTCAGGAAGGTAATGGAGCATGATGGTCACTGTACCGGGTTGTCCAGTGTAGCCATATGGCCGAGATGAAGTGGTTATCGTTATGTCTGGATACACATATATGCTATATAGGCTTCCTTATTCAAATATCACCCAATAAACTCTCAAGAGAAATACATTTCTTCGATATAAGGTCAAAACCACCAATTTTCTTAAAGGTATACTTAAAATATACCCTCAATGGGAACCACTGGCAACCTTTGGTATTTTCCAATATATAATCACCAAAGAGCAGAAAGTATCCAGTTTCTATGATGAGGGTGATACACTTGAATATTGTGCTCAGATTTGATCCTTGAGAACAGTTACATATGCCGGCCCTGGTAACGGTGTCGCAGCTTATTGTCAAACAATGGAACCATTTCTCTCTTATTGATTTCTGATAACATAATCTCACGCCTTAGGTCTTGATCCAACTTGAAATTAAAAGATGTAGAATTCCTAAAAACTTGTATGTTTTTTTCTTCTTCTTGCTTCTAGGCTCGTATTGTCTTGGTTGCTGTTCCCCATCAACAATGTTTGTTCTGAAAACCACTAAAGGATACGCTGTTTTACACCAATCAACATGGAAACATTAATTTGCTGCAGGCCAGTTCATGCCTTCACATTTTAGAGTGAAATTCCCAAGCTGTCTCCTTTGTTGATATTAAAGAGCGTATTGGTACATGCAGAAGTGAAATCCTTGCCCCTGGGTTTCCGTGGATAAAACAGGATCTTCTCTGGTTATAATTCTCCCTCTATCAGCTAGCTCTGTCATAAGCGAGCCTTCGTATTGGTGCTCATCAGAGAGCAGCGTGGCTGTACAGTACTGGTGATAAGGACTGAGGGATAACTCGCTGCTCTCTGCTTATATACCCACAGTTATCAGACTAAGACCGGTGCTATCATGGAATATAGCTCAATGATTTCAAGAGTATTATTACACATGATCAAGGTACCAGTACGGTATTCCTTCTAATAATTCAATCACAGGAAGTGAACTTGCTCATAAAATCTGGGGGTGATCAAATTTATTAGAACAGGAAGTTTACAAAATGGTTCAAAATAATTAATGGCTTAATTATAATCCATTATTTCTTGTTATTTCATTGATTTATAGAGCGTGATCACATTTATTAGAACTACCGATTGAATTTTGTTCCCCAAATTGGGGGTGATTTAATTTTGATCGGTGATTGAATTATTAGAGGGCTTGCTTTACATCTTATCTGGTCCAATAATTGAATTACAATGTACTCCATTAAAATTAACGGCCCAAATATTAGGTTTAATTCTGAATTTATTAGCATATACTAACCACAACAATCAAACTTCGGATCCACACTCAAGAATCCTTGGAATTCTGTTCACACATATCACAGATTTATCACATTTTTATTTTATCACATATTTATCACTTTTTTATTCAATCACATATTTTTCAATTACATATTTCTGGCTGAAATTAAATGATGCTTTCTGCACCGAGAGATGTGTTGGAGCATTTGATGTAAGACCTGAATATGGGAACTTTCAACGATTTAACCAGACAATCCACACCTCCGCAGATGACGACAGTTCATGCCAGGTATTATATAACATTTCTGATAATTCCTATTATTGGATTGGAAAATTACATTATATCAGCTACTGCATTAGAAGAGATTGGAGACGGAATATAAAATGGATTTAGGCTGTTTGTGAAGCCTCCGATTTCATCATGAAAGCTGGATACTTCTTGAAGGTTTTAATATTCCATCGCAAGATGAGAAGAAAGTTTGCTGATCACAGCAATTCCCAGGCCAATAATGTCTCAAGTATTCCCAGAGCAAATCATTAAATTTTGCGCAACCAGATCAACATTGTAACATCCTTGGTAAGTGAATTTTCAAGATAATTCTTTATGCTGAAACCACGATCCATAGCAAAATCTCATCAAATCTGCAATAGATGAGACTAATTTATCACCATGATAAAGCGGGCTGGAGTCAAAAATAACGTTTCATGGAAACTGTCATTTACAACACGCAAAATTATTCCATCACACGCACAAGAGCAAATTATATTCTGGATACTTTACTGAACCGGATAATTGACTGCAATCTAGGCTTCCCCAGTTTTGACATTTATGTGATAAATATGTCTGCGCTGGAGTAAAATATAGGTATACCACAGGTTATTAATCAATTATCCAGATTGTTCCAGAACAAGAGTCGCGAGCTCAAATATCCCCTGCTGGATTTGACAAGATCAGATGAGACAGAACAAGTAATATTTCGTTGACATCAAAGAAGTTCATTGAAAAATTTCATCGTGGGAAGAAAAATTCATATGCAAGTGAACCATCATGGCTGCCATTTTGGATTTAGGCAGCTCTGTGTGTCATTCAAATAGACACAAAATGAACACAATATCATAGATGTACTCAAAAGTCATACAAAGTTTGTTCCCGATCTGAATAGAAGTACACAAAGAAGAGACGTCCCCTGCTAAATAGGGTTACATTGTTGAAAGAATGGTTAATTCATTATAAACACCATAGGCAATAGATCAATAGCCGTTCGACTTTGAAAGCTCAAAATAGGGGAAACAACTCATCCTACAAAATGGGTATTCTCTTCTTGCCAAAATCACCTATGTACTCAAGTATTCAAGTATGGCATGATGGTGCATGGACACACCGGTTTTAGTCAGAACACCAAAGTTATTAGCACCGTTGACTTCCTTCAGTAGATGGATGAGTGACCAGTTGCTGATATAGCAACTTGGCTGATCAGCCCAATAGGAATCGAGGACGATAATGGAGTTGCTACACTAATGACTCGCCGTGGTGGCATCTGGGAAAGCTAATCATACGAAATGACAATTAAAGACTGCTCACCATAGTAAATCACAAACACCCTAGTAAGCAACAGGAAATACATGTATCAAGCCAGCTTTCCTATGGTATGGTCCAAGAAAGGGTTACACGAAGTCATGGTCAAGTGAGATGAATTAGTCACATCCTCAAAGGTCCTAATGAAGCAGGAAATTTCCCCGATACGGACTATAGTCACATCGATCATCCTTTAATCCAGGAAGGTTCTACAGGCAACTAACTGAACTGTACATTATAGCTCATAGTACAATGAAAAGGTAAAAAAAAAAATTAAGTTCCTTCATTCCAATTGTTCTGAATTTTGAACTACTGAGTTTGTTCCCAAATTAACTTCAGCGATATATTGACTGAATTGAATCTATGGTTTTCAAATTATAACTCTACGCTAATGAAAATACATGTTACAGATAGACGGACATACAATGATTCTATATCCCTCTATAGGGTGATAGTTACTTGTATACAGGTAATGATAAATCATTTAGCAATTAAGTGAACACTCAGCATACCAATGAAATGACCAGTTAGGAGCTTTTAAAACCTTCTATCCACCAGCTCTTTTCACATTCATTAATAAACAGTAATTAGAAGACTAACATGATTCATGAAAGTTTAAACATGATGCATTAAAAATTCCACGATTCAAAATTTTAGAAGGCATCATTCAAGAAGTGTCGAGAGTTTGCTGGGTGAAACTAGTTGTGAACTGCAGCAGGACCCACCTGTATGTTATCCGCGATGCTCAGCGGCTTACAAACTCATATCGCCCTAACGTAGGTGGAATTCTCAAAGTTCTTTTTTGGTCATGATAATTCCTTCACTGTGTGATCGTACATACCACGATGTTGGAAATTGTCAAATATGGAAAAACCAGGTGCTGCGGTTCCTGATCAACCAACTCTACAATTTATTATTGTGTATTTCCATTTATTCGTTAATCTACATTTTTCTCTAATTATTTTACTGATACATTCACAGGTGTTTTTTTCCTGGGACAAGTTTGATTGAATACAGTACATATTCACATCACTCATGAGTGAGCAAGCGAGTTAGTCAAGTTTAACGTCAGTTTCAACAATATTTCAGTCATATCGCGACGAACCAAAAAGCACCACCCAGCCAAGCTGTATTCCTGTTGCTTTAACGAAGCAAATCTTTGAAGCAATATGGAATCAGACACCATGCCCTTCACCCCATAAAACACTGAAGGCAGCCCACAAGACACAGACAGGACAATTACATTGGTGCAATAAAGACAAGTGATATTGCAGTGCTAGACATCACACTATGAAGTTCCTGTTGCTTCTCAGCAAAACACATTGCAGCAAGAGGAACCTGTGCCCTGCAGTGCCGCCACATCACTCGTGTCCATGGCTCACATCTGACTTTGAAATGGACATACACCAACGAACAAATCATTTTCAAGCACATGTGGTCTCACATTGTGATGATGTTGGTCAACTGTGTGTCCATTTGAGGTCTGATATTACCAATGCATATCAGTAATAATAGATATTATCATAAACAAGGGGGTGAATAGTACCCTGCAAAAACGGTGGATAATAATTAGTGTCATGCGCCATCACCGCTATATTAGCCACTACCACATTTAGATTGGCTGCGCTGAGCTTTTGTCATACATAGACATGATCTGGGACTTATCTCGCCAGTTCCAGACAATAAAGTGCTGTGTGAAGAAAAAAAACAAAAAAAAACAAAAAAAAACAACAAATGGTCAGAGGTGAAACTTCGCTGGCCAGCCTAAAACATTCCACTCATAGTAAGTTCAACAGAAAGTGCTCAATAATATTAATTATTATTCATCAGATGATATTGTATAAAATTCCTCATGCCATACTTCTACAATTTGCAAACACCACATAATGTTAGTTTTCCATATTATCTCCAATAATGGAGTTGAGAATTGCACTTTCTCCTTTCAGTGAATAATTTGGAATATTTCAGCGCATTTGAAGAAATTATATTTACAAAACTAGGTGTCCCCCAAAACCTTGCCAATGGATCCCTACAACTACTGAACTGATTATTGAGCCATACATAATGCACTAATTAGAAATAAACATGCGTCATTATCTGAATTCTCAATATTGACTGAAAACTCACTATTATCTCATGTAATTATATGCTGCTGAAATGTTAATTATATATAATTCTCCGGTTGCTATCCCATGGTTAATTTGCTTGGCATTATGGGATAAAATGTTGATGTATAACAATTATGCTTGACTGTCATATGAAGGCAGACATTAACAGCCACAATGGCAGTTCAGCTACAGCTGTTGATTTTCTGACAAATAATGCAATGTATGGTAGTTCTAAGATAAAATTATGCGACGCCATAGATCCATATTGCTGGAAGAAGCACTTTTTCATGTTTTTGCAGCGGACACCAAATCATGGTTGAGTGCTGCCTGCCCCAACATTGTAAATTCCCTCAATGATATAACTAACACCATGAGGCCATGCATAAAAAATTCCGTGTTTGAGGTAATCCTTGCCACCAAAATACGTGGCAATCTGTAGTGGTCCGTTCCAACTAGTGTTAGTGCAATTACTTTCTGTCATTCCGCTTGATTCTGATCAAAGTAGATACAACAAAATCCTGCATTTATTTTGTCAGGGATGGTTGTGGGACATGTCTGTGAAGACGAACAGGAGAACATTTTTTGTATATTTTTTACCTTTCTAAATGTATATTCACGTAAGGTCAAATAAAGTAAAGTAAGCTACATGTACAAGTATTCAGAATGTTAGCTTGCACTGTCAAATTATATTTAGTGTCTACCCCAAATGCCTCTCCCCAACCATACACACACTCCATTATTTCTATTTGGACTGTGGGTCAAAATTCCTATCAGTCAAGTTCAATGTGAATACCAACAAACTGAATATTCCATTGAGCAGTCTCTCAGAAAAGCAGCCAAATTTCCTTCAAGTAAAACACTTTGAAAACTGGCAAAATTAAGCTTCCCCCGCGGCACACAAAAGATTTCAGAAAAGAATTCCAAGAAATTTGGTAAAAAAAAATGAAAAAGAAACTGGATTATGATTGCAGCCTTTTAAAATCCCGTTTCAGCAATTGAATCATCAGCAGCATCTCAAAACATCTTAGGGTAGTAAGCCGATATATTGCATCATTAATTACCTCATGATCCGTATTGAAAGGCCAAAATGGGGAGGAAAAAAGGAAGCTAAAACCAGCAACTTCACAGATGAGAAAGTCCTCGAGTAGTGAACAAAAAATTCAATACTTTAATTACATGTTGACTTCAAAATTAATCATTCGCACACGTGCCAACAAACATGTTTTTTCCCGCCAGGAAGCCTCAATCGAGAGGTATTTTTCGAGCACATCAATCGAAAAGAACAAGTCAGTAAACTAATACATCACTGGAAAGGAGATTTGGGCATGTGGAACGTGGGGAGCTATTTGTGACCACCGGCTGATTTCATTACTCAAGTGAAATCTGTCAGTAGTAATTCCGTTCAATTTGCATTTCACACTTGAAACGGCCATCAATTTACTGGTTGATTTAGGAGGCAGATACCGTACATCTCCGGGCGGTTAGAAGAGTTTGAGCATGTTCAAAAAAACTGCATTAAGGCGATTCCAGCTTTAATATAGCTATGAAAGATCAGAACTATTTTTCATTCTGATAATTTTTTTGACATTTTCAAACGAAGATTTGATTCTAAAGAAATATGCTGTCTTGGATATCTTTATACCTTCAATCTTTTTGTGCATTTTTATGTTACAGACTTGTGAATCATGTCCGAGGCTAGATTTACAGACAAATTTAAGAGACAAGGGCAGTAATACAGTCATGGCATGTCAAGATAATTTAAATGATAGAAGTACCCTTTGCTGTACCTGTACTAGCTGACCCCATAGCTGGGATACATAACCTATCTCAATTAACTTTTTTAGGTATTGTTACAGAACTATATGTAACGTATGTACATGTTTGCCAGATGATTGCGGTGATTCTTGTTATACATGGCATTTTTTTTATCAATCATTGATAATATATATTTTCATCTTTCTATATGTATTCATGTAAGGTCAAATAAAGTAAAGTAAGCTTCGAGAAATCAGAAAGCTTACACTGTCAAATTATATTTAGTGTCTACCCTGATTGCCTCTCCCCGAGCATATACACACACCACACACTACCATATTTCTTCTAAGTTTTCGAACAGCATTTTTAGACTTAGAAACAGAAAAAATATATTTACGTCAACTGAAGCTAAATACTGTGGCATCGATATGTTATTTATCACAAGAACTGAAAAGACAGCTAGTAAAATTTGTAGAATGTTAGCAGAATTTCTCTCTGCAGATGCCAGAAGTTAACTTTTTCTGTCTGAATAATTAGAAAAAATAAGATACATTATTCCTCTCTGGACAGATATTTTGCTATTAACTTTCTTTCTTTTCATTTTTAGTTCACAAATCAACAGAAAATCCTGCAATTTTGAGCCAGTTGCGACCTAACTATTGTGGGCCAAAATTCCAATCAGTCAAGTTCAATGTAACAGCAGGATATGAGAATACCAACATACTGAATATTCCATTAAGGAAAGTCTCTCAGAAAAGCAGCCAGATTTTCTAAAACACCTTGAAAACTGGCGAAATTGAGCTTCCCTCATGGCACACAAAAGTGAAATAATCAAGAACCACTGACTTTAAATTCATTATATCCCCAGGCTATCATTTCTAGAGCCTAAAAAGATTTCAGAAAAGAATTCCAAGAAATTTGGTTAAAGAAAAGAAAAAAAAGAAACTAAACTATGATTGCGGCCTTTTAAAATCCTGTTTCAGCAATTGAATCATCAGCAGCGTCTCAAAACATCTTCGGGATAGTAAGCCGATATATTGCATCATTAATTACCTCATGATCCGAATAGAAAGGCTAAAATGGGACGAAAAAAGGAAGCTAAAACCTGCAAGTTCACAGATGAGAAAGTCCTCGAGTAGTGAACAAAAAATTCAATACTTTAGTTACATGTTGACTTTAAAATTAATCATTCGCACAAGTGCCAACAAATACGTTTTTTCCCGCCAGGAAGCCTCAATCGAGAGGTATTTTTCGAGCACATCAATCGAAAAGAACAAAGTCAGTAATACATCACTGGAAAAGAGATTTCGGCATGTAGAACGTGGGGAGCTATTTGTGACCACTGACTGATTTCATTACTCAAGTGAAATCTGTCAGTAGTCATTTCAGTTCAATTTGCATTTCACACTTGGAGCGGCCATCAATTTACGGACTGATTTAGGAGGCAGATACCGTACATCTCAGGGTGGTTAGAAGAGTTCGAGCGTGTTCAAAAAAAAACCTGCAGTAAGTTGATTCCAGCTTATGAAATATAGCTATGGAAGATCACAACGTTTTCCATTCTTATAATTTTTTTTACCTTTTCCAACGAAGATTAATTTGAAAGAACTATGTCTTGGGTAGGTTTTTATCTTCAATCTTTTCACACATTTTTATGTTATAGGCTTGTGAAGCATGTCCGATGATAGATTTATGGACTAAATTCAGGGAGCTTGTCCAATAAAACTATAAGTCAATTTCTTTAATTCAGTCATCTCAGTCTAGATCAATTTTAGATTCTTTCTTGCTTACACATGTATGTAGCTGATCAGTTCTCTTAATTGAGTGTTTTCTGTTCACGTATAGCCTAATTCAGAAGGTTTTACCTCCTTTATTCTACTAGCGGTGCCTTGGTGCAGGCAACTCCTGGTAAGTACCAAATTATTTTAATTAATTAATTGAGAACATGGCAGTGTGACTAACGTCACAGGACCTACGAAGTACAGTAGGCATTAGGACTCGAACGCGAACTGAACTCTTGGAAATCCCCACCCCCAGTTGAAATCCTGCCTATATTAAGATGGACACCGCCCAAGTCAGAATCGCCAGTGATTTTCATCAAAAATCACCAGAAATTTTCATCAAAAGTAGGTCAGCTCAGAACTTGTTGGTAACAGTCTCCTAATGCGCCTTTATTCCAAAATAAATAACACTCGCCGATTTAATTTTACAATTTTTTAATTAAAGGAAACAGATTGAATAATATAGGTTCAGTAGATTTCAAGCTTTACGTGTGAAAATACATTTACATCTCTTTAATGGTTTTCAGTGCCCTTGTCCAGGATCAAAACAACTTTTTGAATCACATTATTTTCCTACGAAGTAGGCTACAGATCGCAAATTGTCCGGTAATGAGTCAGTCAGTCAGGCAGTCAGTCAGTCCATCCAAATCCTTTCGTCAGCAAAATAAGGAGAACCGTTGACATTAGAACCTTGATTTTTGGCATGAACGTGCATTAGGGCATTGTTACCAGCAAGTTCTGATCTGAAATAATTCTGATTAAAATTAAATTTATAATTAACACTTCAGTATATTGTTATAAATGCATACCATCCATGTGGCCTTTAACAGTATCATGTTCCTTTTATGACCATGAAGCCATGGGACCTCCTTATCAGTGGATTTAAAAGTCATTAAGGCTTGTCCTTGGAACAAACACAGAGAGAGGCTCCATCCCAGCCTTGTGGTTTTTAACAGTGATTTATATCCAAGCCCACTGAGATAAGGCCGGTTTCTACTCTGCTGCTTGTCACATCAAGTTACAGTGGTCGGTGTCCTGTATAGCAGATATAGTATATTATTGCATGCCTGTCCACTATCCTGGAACATTTCCTAGCTTAGACATTAAACAGCCCCATAAACTTGCCATCAAATGGGATAAGGCTGGGAGTACAAGAATGTGCGGTGTATTTTCTGTGGACTGTGTAGGCTGTACAGTCTGAATGAAGACAGCCTAGCAGAATTAGTTAAAGCTAGGTGGTTTAACGTTTATCAATGAAGAAAATCACCGATCAACCACCATAGAATATAATGTGAAACAAGAAAACCGGAATAGTACATTCATCAGTTTGCCGATGCCCAAAATGTGTTGTCTCATATATCTAGATAACAACGTGATGTAGAGACGCTATTTATTCGTACCGGTTATGCTCAGGAGAATGACATAGAATCATTATTATCTTGTGCATAGAAGGTGTTTGTCTTGAGTTGAATTACCGTAAACTACATAAATGCTACCTTTCTACTATAGTACTATATATAAAAATTTGTTGTATTGTTGGGAAAATAATGTGATTCAAAAAGTTGTTTTGATCCTGTACAAGGGCACTGAAAACCATTAAAGAAAATGTAAATGTATTTTCACACGTAAAGCTTGAAATCTACTGAACCTATATTATTCAATCTGTTTCCTTTAATTAAAAAATTGTAAAATTAAATCGTCGAGTGTTATTTATTTTGGAATAAAGGCGCATTAGGAGACTGTTACCAACAAGTTCTGAGCTGACCAACTTTTGATGAAAATTTCTGGTGATTTTTGATGAAAATCAGTGGCGATTCTGACTTGGACGGTGCCCATCTTAATATAGGCAGGATTTCAACTGGGGGTGGGGATTTCCAAGAGTTCAGTTCGCGTTCGAGTCCTAATGCCTACTGTACTTCGTAGGTCCTGTGACGTTAGTCACACTGCCATGTTCCCAACAATACAACAAATTTTTATATATAGTACTATAGTAGAAAGGTAGCATTTATGTAGTTTACGGTAATTCAACTCAAGACCAACACCTTCTATGCACAAGATAATAATGATTCTATGTCATTCTCCTGAGCATAACCGGTACAAAGACGAATAAATAGCGTCTCTACATCACGTTGTTATCTAGATATATGAGACAACACATTTTGGGCATTGGCAATCTGATGAATGTACTATTCCGGTTTTCTTGTTTCACATTATATTCTATGGCGGTTGATCGATGATTTTCTTCATTGATAAACGTTAAACCACCTAGCTTTAACTAATTCTGCTAGGCTGTCTTCATTCAGACTGTACAGCCTACACAGTCCACAGAAAATACACCGCACATTCTTGTACTCCCAGCCTTATCCCATTTGATGGCAAGTTTATGGGGCTGTTTAATGTCTAAGCTAGGAAATGTTCCAGGGTAGTGGACAGGCATGCAATAATATACTATATCTGCTATACAGGACACCGACCACTGTAACTTGATGTGACAAGCAGCAGAGTAGAAACCGGCCTTATCTCAGTGGGCTTGGATATAAATCACTGTTAAAAACCACAAGGCTGGGATGGAGCCTCTCTGTGTTTGTTCCAAGGACAAGCCTTAATGACTTTTAAATCCACTGATAAGGAGGTCCCATGGCTTCATGGTCATAAAAGGAACATGATACTGTTAAAGGCCACATGGATGGTATGCATTTATAACAATATACTGAAGTGTTAATTATAAATCTAATTTTAATCAGAATTATTTCAGATCAGAACTTGCTGGTAACAATGCCCTAATGCACGTTCATGCCAAAAATCAAGGTTCTAATGTCAACGGTTCTCCTTATTTTGCCGACGAAAGGATTCGGATGGACTGACTCACTCACTCATTACCGGACAATTTGCGATCTGTAGCCTACTTCGTAGGAATATTAACTAGATGATGTACATGTCAGGGTTTTTTTAGACAAAATTTTTTCATCTACTCAATTTCAAATATTGTAAAACTCAATTAATGTCACTAAATTCAATTTTTTTTACTTTTTCATCTAAAAAATGATTAAACTCAATTTTTTGGCCTTTTTCATCAAAAAAAATTATAAAACTCATTTTTTTGCCTTTTTCATCAAAAAAAGGATAACTTGCTCTTGTTTATTTTTTATTATTTTACCCCTAAGCCAAGGTCATGGTTTCCATTGAACGACCTTCGTTGAATGGTGATGAAGCACTGCAATCACATACATCTCATGATCTCCCCTCAGCCCCCCCCCCCATTTGATTTTAGCCCTGCAAATTTTGTAGCATGAATTGAACTAACACACCACAGAACCAAGAGTTTGTTTTCCATTGTAAGTGCATTGAATTTATAACATTTATTCTCATCTTCCAATATGCCGTTGTGTATATTTGTCAGTACTTCCAAACTGACTTCATTATGGCAGAAAAACAGGTGAGTCACAGAAGGAGCAATAATGCGTTAATTTTGCAGCAGAAATAAAAGCATGATGAACGATTTTAACAGAAATTCCTCTCAAGTATTCGTGTATTACAATAATTATTCGTTAGTTTTGGAGTCTAAGCGAAAAAATTTCAATTTACCGTAACAAGGGCAGAGGTTGCATGTTGCTTGTTTTCCACCACAAAACACAGGGCGAAGCACTTCACTTCGACGTGAGGCAGGTATTATACGCGTTCAAACAAAGTTCCAACACATCAAAGAAGTTGAAAATTTTTCAGAGTATGACAAATATATTTTTCATTTTTGTTCTTGTTGAGATTTTCTCGCTTACGACCGTCAAGCGTGTCCCACGTGTTGAGCTGAAGAAAATGGCGCTGATATGGTGGAACCCTTCATCGACAGCGAATTGCCTCCCTTGTCATAAGATAAGATTTATAAAATGTATCATATGATATTACAACACTGAAGGGGCGCTGCAGTCAACGTCAAGAAAGCTTCTTGAACGTGTTTCATTTTCACTGGATATCCCATGACGAGACGCGGTGTCTGCGACTAAACAAACATACGAAAACCCGGGAAGTGGCAGAGATGACATGAAGAGTGGGCTCTCATACGGACACTTATTGGCATAGAGACAAAGGTGACACGAACAACAACAACAAACTTGTATTGTGAACTTTCGGTTGAGATAACTTTCCCGTGATCGGGGCATTTTTGTTCGGCCCGGTCTTACATAAACTCAATCTTTTATGAGAAAAACTCAATTTCTAGCTCAAAACTAAATTTTGAAAAAACCTCAAAAACTCAATTCAAATTGGTTTTCATCGGGAACCACGATGAAAAACTGTCTAGGTTCACAAATCTACATAAAATCCTGTCATTTTGAGGCAGTTGCTACCAAACTATTGTGGGCCAAAATTCCAATCATTCAAGTTCAATGTAACAGCAGGATATGACAATACCAACATACTGAATATTCCAATGAGGTAAGTTTCTCAGAAAAGCAGCAGGAATTCCTTCAAATAAAACAACTTGAAAACTGGCGAAATTGAGCTTCCTTCGTGGCACACAAAAGTGGAATAATCAAGAACTATGGACTTTAAATTCATTATATCCCCAGGTTATCATTTCAGGAGCCCAAAAGGATTTCCGAAAAGATTTCCAAGAAATTTGTTTAAAAAAAGAAAAAAAAGAAACTAGATTATGATTGTGGCCTTTTAAAATCCTGCTCCTGCAATTGAATCATCACCAGCATCTCAAAACATCATCAGGGTAGTAAGCCGATATATTGCACCATTAATTACCTCATCATCCGAACTGAAAGGCTAAAATGGGAGAAAAAAATGAAGCTAAAATCTGCAAGTTCACAGATGAGAAAGTCCTCGAGCAGTGAACAAAAAAATTTAATACTTTAATTACATGTTGACTTTAAAATACGTTTCTTCCCACCAGGAAGGTGGGGTCTTTTTCGAGAACATCAACTGAAAAGAACAAGTCAGTAATACATCACTAGAAAGGAGATTTGGGCATGTAGAACGTGAGAACCTATTTGTGACCACCGACTGGTTCCATTATTCAAGTGAAATCTGTCAGAACTGGTAGTGATTTCAGTTCAATTTGCATTTCACACTTGAATGGGCCATCAATTTACAGGTTGATTTAGGAGGCAGATACCGTACATCTCAGGCGGTAAGAAGAGTTCGAGCATGTTCAAAGTGATTCCACCTTATGAAATATAGCTATGAAAGATCAGAACTATTTTACCATTTCATATGGAGATGGATTTGAAAAAACAAAAAAAAAAAAGTCTTGGGTAGCTTGATATCTTCAATCTTTTCGCATATTTTTATGTTATGGACTTCTGAAGCATGTCTGACGCTAGATTTACAGACAAATTTCAGGGACACGGGCAGTGTTTTTATAGTCATGGCATGTCAAGATAATATAAATGAGGGAAGTAACCTTTACCTTTACTAGCTACATGTAGCTGTCCCCATAGCTGGGATACTTAGCCTATCTCAATTAATTTTTTTTAGATATTGTTACAGGATTACATGTATATGTTACGTATGTACATGTTTGCCAGATGATTGTGGCAATTCTTGTTTATACATGGCATTGTTTTTATCAATCATTGATAATGTACATTTTTATCTTTCTGTATTCATGTAATGTCAAATAAGGTAAAGTAAGCTTATAGTATGAGTATTCAAAATGCTTGCACTGTCAAATTTTATTAGTGCCTACCCTGATTGTCTCTTTTTTTCTTTCTTTCTTTTCATTTTTGGTTCACAAATCAACAGGAAATCTTGCCATTCTGAGGCAGTTGCTACCAAACTATTGTGAGCCAAAATTCCAATCATTCAAGTTCAATTTGAATACCACTGAATATTCCATTGAGGAAAGTCAGCCGGATTTTCTTCAAATAAAACACTTTGAAAACAGGTGAAATTGAGCTTCCCTCGCAGCACACAAACGTGGAATAATCAAGAATTACTGACTTCAAATTCATTATATCCCCAGGATATCATTTCAGGAGCCTCAAAAGATTCCAAGAAGATTTCCAAGAAATTCAGCCAAAAAAATAAATTACGAAGCTGCGCATCTGAAAACCCCTCGGCTTTGGGTGCCAGCCATTCGTAATGTATTCAATTTGAACCAAGACTTAACATTTTGCAATGAGAAATGGCCTCTAAGGAAACTGGTATTCATTACATAAGTCTCTTGATGCATCGATGATGTATACCAAATTTTACATCGAGCATTTGAACGTTGATGGAGATCAGAGATGGAGACCATTAATGATTTCGCATAAATTAAAGATGGCTTCCCATCCTTCCCACCACTCAGAGGAACTGATGTGGTTATTCATTGCAAGTCTCTTGATACATGGATGCTGTATGCCAAGTTTCATATAGAACACTGAAATGGTATCAAAGATATACATCATTAAAGATTTTGCATAAATTAAAGATGGCCGCCAAGGTTTCCGCTCAATCAGAAAAACCAGAACTGTCATTTAGCGTGAGTCTATTGATGCATCGATGATGTATACCAAATTTTACATCGAGCACTTGAATGGTATCAAAGATCATTAATGATTTCGCCTAAATTAAAGATGGCCGCCCATCCTTCCCGCCACTCAGAGGAACTGATGTGGTTATACATTGCAGGTCTCTTGATACATCGATGCTGTATACCAAGTTTCGTATAGAACACTTGAATGGTATCAGAGATATATATCATTGAAGATTTTGCATAAATTAAAGATGATCGCCAAGGTTTCCACCAAATCAGGGAAACTGATTCCTTTGAAATTTCTTGATGCATCGATGATCTATACCAAGTTTCACACTGAACAGTGGAATGGTACCTGAGATACACAAAATTAATGGTTTCGCATAAATTAAATATGGCCGCCAAAGTTTCCAACCAATCGGGTCCAGATTCAATAGGGTTCTGGGTAATGAGCATATGGATGTGCAGTGCAAGTTTGGTGTGCCTAGGTTAAGTCGTTCTAAAGATATCTTGGTAACGAGAAAGCTGTGATGGTTTCGCCTAAATTAAAGATGGCCACCAAAGTTTCCAACCAATCAGGTCCAGATTCAATAGGGTTCTGGGTCATGAGCATATGGATGTGCACTGCAAGTTTGGTGTGCCTAGGGCAAGTCGTTCTAAAGATATCTTGGTAACGAGAAAGGTGTGACGGACAGATGGACGGCCGCCTAAATTAAAGATGGCCGCCCATCCTTCCCGCCACTCAGAGGAACTGATGTGGTTATACATTGCAGGTCTCTTGATATATCGATGCTGTATACCAAGTTTTGTATAGAACACTTGAATGGTATCAGAGATATATATCATTGAAGATTTTGCATAAATTAAAGATGGCCGCCAAGGTTTCGACCGAATCAGGGAAACTGGTTTGGTCACTCCTTTAAAGTTTCTTGATGCATCGATGATCTATACCAAGTTTCACACTGAACAGTGAAATGGTACCGGAGATACACAAAATTAATGGTTTCGCATAAATTAAATATGGCCACCAAAGTTTCCAACCAATCGGGTCCAGATTCAATAGGGTTCTGGGTAATGAGCCTATGGATGTGCAGTGCAAGTTTGGTGTGCCTAGGGTAAGTCGTTCTAAAGATATCTTGGTAACGAGAAAGCTGTGATGGTTTCGCATAAATTAAAGATGGCCGCCAAAGTTTCCAACCAATCAGGTCTAGATTCAATAGGGTTCTGGGTCATGAGCATATGGATGTGCACTGCAAGTTTGGTGTGCCTAGGGCAAGTCGTTCTAAAGATATCTTGGTAACGAGAAATGTGTGACGGACAGACAGATGGACGGACGTACATGACAACGACAATACCCTTCGACCAAATTTTGGCCGAGGGGTAAAAAGAAAGAAAAGAAACTAGATCACAATGGTGGCCTTTTAAAATCCTGCTCCAGCAATTGAATCATCAGCAGCGTCTCAAAACATCATCAGGGTAGTAAGCCGATATATTGCACCATTAATTACCTCATCATCCGAATTGAACGACTAAAATGAGAGGAAAAAAGGAAGCTAAACAAGCAAGTTCACAGATGAGAAAGTACTCGAGTAGTGAACAAAAAATTCAATACTTTAATTACAAGTTGACTTAAAATTAATCATTCGCACAAGTGCCAACAAATACGTTTTTTCCCGCCAGGAAGCCTCAATCGAGAGGCATTTTTCCAGCACATCAATCGAAAAGAACAAGTCAGTAATACATTGATCACTGGAAAAGAGATTTGGGCATGTGGAACGTGGGGAGCTATTTGTGACCACCGACTGATTTCATTACTCAAGTGAAATCTGTCAGTAGTAATTTCAGTTCAATTTGCATTTCACACTTGAAGCGGCCATCAATTTACAAACTGATTTAGGAGGCAGATAGCGTACATCTCAGGGTGGTTAGAAGAGTTTGAGCATGTTCAAAAAACTGCAGTAAGGTGATTCCAGCTTACGAAATATAGCTATGAAAGACCACAACTGTTTTCCATTCTTATGATTTTTTTGACCTTTTCCAACGAAGATTAATTTGAAAGAAATATGTCTTGGGTAGCTTCATATCTTCAATCTTTTCGCACATTTTTAGGTTATAGGCTCGTGAAGCCTGTCTGATGCTAGATTTATGGACTAATGCCAGGGAGCTTGTCCAATAAAACTATCAGTCAATTTCTTTAATTCAGTCATCTCAGTTTCGATATTTTCTTGCTTACACATGTATGTCGCTGCTCAGTTCTCTTAATTGAGTGTTTTCTGTTCACGTATAGCCTAATTCAGAAGGTTTTACCTCCCATATTCCACTAGAGGTGCATTGGTGCAGGGAACTCCTGATAAGTACCAAAGGTTCTCGCAATTATTTTAATTAATTAATTGAAGAATATTAACTATATGATGTACATGTATATAGGAGATATAGGTTCATAGTTTCCCAGTCTAGTATTTACAATAGTTGCGCGAAAAACAAAAGCGAGGCGATTACTTATACCACTGACCTTTTCCAGATTGGGCTATATGGCAAGTTATAGCTTGCATCCCACTGTCTCTCGAATTTTCACAGTATCATGAGAAATTCTGAATATTTCCTTTATACAAAAGTGAAGTCGACCAGCAATGCAGTGTCTTAAAATTGTCACTCGATCGGCCCATGCATCACATTCCTTAGATATTCTTGAGACAAAAAAGTTGCAAATGTAGTATATTGCTATAGCGTGAAGAATGACTCCAAAAGAGTCTCAAGTGAATAATAACAAAAATTCCCCGATTTTGGAAATATTATACCTCAGAATGCTTGATCAGGTTATATCCACTCTCTAAAATGGAGGAAAAAAAGGTCGTTTTTGCTCAATAACTTTTGATTCCTCCTTAACCATTGCTTCAAAACTTCAGGCGCATTAATCTATCTATTGTTCCATGTCCTAAAATTAATTCGTCATTTAGAGAACCAGTCAATGTTCTTTCATTAGCGCGAGAAATATTAGGCCTATTATTAAGCAAATTAGATAGATGACAATTTATTTTTTAACTTCCATTTGATGGGGATATATATATCCGTGTGCGGCTCAAGAGGATTTTGCTGGATTCATTACGTAAACTGATTTAAGGAGCAAAAACAACCTTTTTTTACCTTCATTTTAAGGAGCGGGATCACCCTAACCTGTTGATGCAATAATTAGTTCTTTAAGTGAGTTATTTTTCTCCTTGCTACAACATTGCTCATTATGTCCATGTACAACGTAAAACATGTTCATGCTAAGGATGAGGGTGATTTCCAAGGCTTATGCTTTTGCATGGGATTGTGGCACAGCTCCTAAAGCCAATATTATATATTTACTAATGCCATTTAGAAAATAGGTAACATTTATATCCAATTATTTATATCCAATTACCAAGAAAGTGTCATCCTGAAAATAATTGGATATAAATGTTACCTACTTTCTAAATGGCATTAGTAAATATATAATATTGGCTTTAGGAGCTGTGCCATTCAGTCAATCAAAAGAGATAGTGAATGTAGGTAATCTAGATTCTGATCTCCGAACTTCCACTTTTGTGGAAGCTGAGGTGACCGAGTGGTCTAGAACGATTGCATTTTGCTGGCGATTTGGTGCCAAACTCTGAGGCCACGGGTTCGAGGCTCGCATGGGACTGTCCCATCCACCACTAGTATTTGTAATTTACCAAGAAAGCGTCATCATAAAAATAATTGGATATAAATAAATTATGGAAATCCAACACATCTGTATAGAAATTATAGCTTTGGATTTCTGTAGGAATGGATGATCGATTTGGATTCCTGTAAATTTTGATGAGAAGGCCAGATTTCAGTGAAGATGGGTGGGGAGAGTACAGTTTAATGTCGCACTCAGGTTATTTCACTCATATGGTAACAACCAGTTTTATGCCGGAGGAAGCCAGAGTACCTGGAGAGAACCATAAACGCACATCGGCAAGTAACTGGCAAACTTTCACACATGCACCAACGGGGTTTGAACCTGTGCCACTACAGTCGTGCGAGACTAGCGATCACCAGCGAAGAAGCTTAGACCACTCGGTCATTGGTGTAGATGGTCAGGGATTTTAAAGTGTGTTTTTTTTTCCTTCTAAATTTTCTTGGAGATTGCAGAAATAATCCAAATTCTGAAAGATGAGGGATTGTTTGAAAGAGTGGTTTGTTTGAAGTGGACCTTCATGCCTCGCCAAGTTAATTTTAAATGGTTCTGAACTAAAAGCGTAAGAGCCATTACCGAAATGGTGTATTGTCATTCCATCAGCCTAATACTCCAAGAGCTGTCATTTCATGAATAATACATTGTTATAGCTGGCTCTCAGCGCCAGACTTCTGAATCACGACCTATGACAAAGGCTAACTACAAACTTGTTTTCCTAGACGCCAAAAGTATCCACACTTCTACTCATCGTGGACAAGGAATTATTATTTCTCAAACCCATAACCATTAAAACATTTATTGATCATTTCGACCCAGTCTGGAGCATTTGCTGCCATGTAATATCCCCGGACAAGAACGGTCTTGTGGAGCCATAAATGTAACCTACTATATAATATCAGAAGGTCATCAGGTTTGCTTGGAAATTATGCCACTAACGAGTATATTTTGAGAGAGAGATGGACGATCCAATAGACAGAATAACGCGACCATTTCTGGCCACTCGACCATTTTGTTATCGGACTACTTTAGACAGGATTTCTCCGTGGGCGGTCAGGGAGTTAACAATCTGGAGCTCCTGGACACTAATATCTCGACAGTAATAAGCTTAGTTAAGGCTCACAATCGCGACCAGGCTTTTACAGTTACGAATCATTAACGACAATGTTCAAATGCATAAATGGAGTGGCTGTTTGGAGAATGTGGTCAGAAAGCTGGAACAGTTTTGATTTTCGGAGGGTTGAGAGATTCTGTCCATCCTATAAATCGTATATAGATATATTATTAGAGAGAAAAATAACGCAACATCTGAGATGAGATGTTGCGCTGCAATACTTAACTAAAAACAGGTCCTAACTGATGAAGCAGCAATGGCCTAAGAAGGCTCCTAGAAGAATTTGACTCTGTCTCTTATTGTTATTTCATTTGCCCGACACTTTGGATAATCTGTACAGACACATCTAGCCAATTCTGTCAAAAGCAAATGGGTCAGGCAATCAGCCCTGAAATTGTCTGCAGAAACTTTTTGCCACACACATTCATGACATTGTCAAAAGAATAAAGAAAATGCAAATAAAAACTTTGAAATGAAATAATAATCAGACAACATATGACCAGCGCTCACAACCCAGTCTCACGAAATTTGATATGATTCGATTCAGTCACTTTTGATTCACAGCCAGCTGATTCCTTGCAACCAGCTGGTCCGATTTGTATTGTTTGTGACAGAATCATGCAGGCAGACTGCATGCCATTTAACCCTATCTAGCCTGGGTGATTTGGGGTGTACCACACTATAACTTTGGGTCAAGCTCTACAAGAAAATGTGAAAAATTCAAAATCCACATCATTTTGAAAAAGAGCATTTTTGGATGATTTTTCTGTCAGAATTTTAGAATCTTTGTTACTGCATCATAAATTAGTAAATAATAACCTCATATGGAATAAAATAGGTTTTACCCACTTTCCCATGCAGAAAAGCAAAAAAAAATTAAAGAAATCTGACAAAAACATCACTTTTCTGGTAACTTACATGGCCGTCATTTTGAATTTGCCCATGATCCTCTGCTCGGGGGGGTCATGCATATTTCCCCCCCCCCCCCCCACAGATAGGGTTAAACCAACAAATAATATTAACTGGTCAGATGAGGATCACTATCGAACAGGTTAGGAAGAAGTACCCCTAAAATGGTTGTTTTTGCTAAATAGCTTTTGATTTATTCAACATCACACTCCAAAATCTTCTGGTGACTTAGCTTATTTATTGTTAGATGTCGAAACAGTGAATTTCCAATGAAAGTTCGCATAGTCTAATTTTTAATAGAGAACAAATCTGCAAATTAGATAGATAACAATTTGTTTTTTTTTACCACCATCTGATGAGGATAAATAGGTGTATGGGCACCAATGGCGGATGTCGCTTAGTTCGACATATTCTTAAATTGAGCAAAAACAACCTTTTTTTACCTCAATTTTAGAGAGTTAGTGCACTCTAACCTATTGAAGAGCAGACTGAAAGTTTGAAGGATGCTATCAGACTGGTGAGGCAGATTTGGTCAGGGACGTTGGCAGACCTATCAACCCTCACGCATTCGGCGTGAGACTCACGCATTTGGCATCTGTCTCACGCTCTCACGCAGCTATATCAAAATCTCACGCATCTTGGCATTTTTGTGAAATTATTTCTAAAATAAGCAAGAATCCTTCAAAATTGCTCCAGTTTGCAGAAAAAGGAGTCAATAATTTCAAAATTTTCCTAGACTTGGTTGTAAAGTATCCATTTCTAGCCTCCGTGAAGGATGAAATGTTTAATAGTAGGCTGTTATATGAAACAAAATGCGAAAAATTGTATGAAATGACGCCTCGAAATTCTCATTTTTTCGGGTCTCATATCGCCGGGGCGGATATACTCAAATCTCACGCCTTGGCAAAAGTATAACTTGAGAGGTCTGCGTTGGGAGTGAGTGAGTGAATAGAATTTAAGTTAACGTCGCTTTCAACAATATATCAGCTATATCGCGACGAACCAACTAAGCACGTTGCGTCCCTGCTACATGTACTTCAAAGAAGAAATCTTTGAAGCAGCATGGAATCAGACACCATCCA
>JAVTVY010005129.1:0-42604 GCA_036873755.1 Hanleya hanleyi | reverse complement strand
TGCCCCTTTACAGATATATCATTTTTCTATTTCTGTCCTATATGCCTGAATGTAACCAACTACCGGTATATCTTGATCATCCCACATAGAACTATCTCTTCCCCATTTCACACTACACATGGGTCTCAGTCACTTGGGGAAAGCCGAGGGGTTTTGATCAGATCAATCTCATGTTTATATATTCATACCATCTTTACAGTAGAAAAAACTCGACAACTATGAATCCCTGGACAACACGTGTGCATCAGCATTGCATATCATATGTGATGAAATTTTTTGACAAACAGGATCTACTAAAAATCAGGGGTGATTGAATTATTTTAACTTCCGATCGTATTTTTCTCCAAAAATCGTGGGTGATCGGTTCCCGATAGGGTAATCGTTTTGTTAGAGGAATTACCATATATAAACCTCACAGAAATGAAACTTGCAACGCGATTAAACTTATCAGGGCAAGCAGAATGTAAATTTTAATGAGGTTCGTGTAATATTTTCAAAAATTCTCTGTACCGAACATGATTTAGGGCGAGGTCATGGTTTGCTGCGATGTCAGTGTCATGTTGTGACGACACAACAACAGTTATGAAATTTATCAAATTGTCACCATCATACTAACTTTGACATTAGCCAAACAACTTTTTATGGATATATATATTTCACAGTATGGGAGGGAAGCGCAAATCCTCACGTCGGCAGGCGGAGCAGCGGAGGTCGCGGATGAGACAGAGGAGGGCTGAGACTGATTCGTCATTCCATGGTCTGGAGGAACCATCCCTTCTGGAGGGAAAATCTTCAAATGCCCAGAGGTTAACAACTCCTCAGGGAAGTCTGTCCATCCCACACGGGGATGTCCCACCGAGGTCTGATTCGCATCCGTGCGTCTGTACACCACCGAGTGTACCACAATCAGCTACACAGGATAGTAGAATTGATGGTGCAGGGCAGACGACCACCACTGACTCGGAACCTTCCGTTTGCACCTCACCGAGGGTGCCATTGCCACCGTGCAATGCAGTGGTGTCAGAATTATGTACAAAAGTTGCAAGAACTAAGAACAAACGAACAAACCAAACCACTTCAAGAACTATGAACAAGCTATGAATAGATCTGTTACAAACAGTGAACATACAAATCCATGCAAACCTTACATACCTGAACTTCCTGTTGATAAACAAACAGACAAAATATTTGTTTCAACACATGACACTCATTATGATGATGTCGTAGATGCTGAAGGAGAACATGAATCAGCAAAAACGTGTCCGGGTATAATTTCACAACATATATTCGAAGGAAACACAGATATTTTGAGTTTGCCAGTACCAATACAGGGTCACTTCGACCAAAGCCATCCAAGATTTCAGGACAATGCTG
This sequence comes from Hanleya hanleyi, assembly GCA_036873755.1. Classification (NCBI taxonomy): domain Eukaryota; kingdom Metazoa; phylum Mollusca; class Polyplacophora; order Lepidopleurida; family Hanleyidae; genus Hanleya; species Hanleya hanleyi. Next base: position 41,230 of record JAVTVY010005129.1, on the reverse strand, counting down.
GTAAACAGTGTGTAATGAATAGTATATCAGCTCTCATATACAGTCAAGAGAAACCAACAACAATTTGGACATCAAATGATGTAGACCAGATACTTGTAAATGGAAACGAAATGTATGAATCTTTGCAGCAAATTAGCACAATCCATCATGATCTCCTAGCCATTACTGACATTCCTGGGTCAGTGGAATACACAAATGGTAATATGTACAATTTTGCATTTCAAGAACCACTAATGAGAACACTGGGCAATACTCGACAAAACCTAGATGAACTACAGTTTGTAACACTGGCTGAAGCATTACATGCTGCTTTACTTCAAAACAGTAGTGATGCTGCTATTGTAACATTCAAAGGAAGTACATTCATTGTAATTAAGCAAAATAACATGTACTGTGTTAGCGACTCTCACTCAAGAAACTTGACTGGTTCTGTTGATCCAAATGGATTAAGTATTGTGCTACATTATTGTGACATACACGATGTATCTGAACATTGTCTTCGTCTAGCACAATCAATGGCTTATCGGGCAGATGATATTTTCGAAGTCACAGCTGTCAAGATATCGAGGATAAGTTCAGACAGTTGTACTGATCAGGCACCAAAGAGTTCTGAGAAGTCTACAGGATTGACTGAAGAAACGGCAAATGATAGACTTCTGTTATATTTTCAAGATCAGAAAAAAAGACAAATGTTAAAGAAGAAAAAATCTTCAACTAACCATAAAAGTGACGAAACAAAATCTTGTACACGGCGAGAGTACATGCGTGCGTACATGAAGAAAATGAGACAAACAAGTTCAAAGAAAAAAACATTCAAAGAAACTGACAAAAGACGCAAAACCAGTGCTAGAGAAAAATATCCAGAAAAGCACAGAATAATAGATGTCCAAAGTAAACGAAAATCTAGGCAAAATGAACCGGAAAAGCAGAGAGTAATAGATGTCCAAAGTAAACGGAAATCTAGGCAAAATGAACCGGAAAAGCACAGAGTAATAAATGTCCAAAGTAAACGGAAATCTAGGCAAAATGAACCGGAAAAGCACAGAGTAATAAATGTCCAAAGTAAACAGAAATCTAGGCAAAATGAACCGGAAAAGCACAGAGTAATAAATGTCCAAAGTAAACGGAAATCTAGGCAAAATGAACCGGAAAAGCACAGAGTAATAGATGTCCAAAGTAAACAGAAATCTAGGCAAAATGAACCGGAAAAGCACAGAGTAATAAATGTCCAAAGTAAACGGAAATCTAGGCAAAATGAACCGGAAAAGCACAGAGTAATAAATGTCCAAAGTCAACGGAAATCTAGGGAAAATGAACCGGAAAAGCACAGGGTCATAGATCTGAAACGTAAGCGGAAATGTAGACAGGATTCACAGTTTTTAGAACAAGAAAGATTGTTGAAGAAAACAGTTAGACTTGATCCATTGTTTTTACAAGCGGAGTCAAAGGCTGATTTGACCAGAAAGAGACAACTGCGACAGGATAGAACTTTCCTCACGATTGAAAGAATGAAACAATATGAAAGAAGAAGGCATGTTACACAAGAAGAAAAAGCCTCGGACAGAAAACGAAAATCAGCAGATCGAAAGAGCCAACAGTATTTTCAGCATGAAAAAGAACAATGTAAAAAAAGACGTTTCGGACATGATATGGACGGATGTATCAATGTTTTCTATAAAAAGACAGAAAAAGGACCAGAATATGTGTGTACCTGTTGTCATCAAACATGGTTTAGAGAAAGCGTAACAGAGAGTTGTCCTGTTCCTATATTTCAAACATATAAAGATTTCTATACAGGATACAAATCTGTAGATGGAAAGGAATGGCTTTGTCACACATGCTTATCCACATTAAAGAAATGTAAAGTTCCAAAACTCTCTGTTGCCAATGGGATGACCTGGCCTGATAAACCCCACGAGTTGAACTTGCACCCTCTCGAAGAACGGCTTGTAGCACTTAGAATACCATTTATGCAGATAAGAGAATTACCACGAGGTGGACAGTATTCAACAAAAGGCAATGTAGTCAACGTCCCGATTGACATTCAGCCGACACTGAATGCATTACCAAGACAAATGGATGAACATTTCACAGTTTCTGTAAAACTCAAGAAAAGACTCCAGTACAAATCGTGTGTGTTTTCTGAAAATGTGCGACCAACTGTTGTACTCACAGCTTTACACTGGCTTATGAATAATAGTGAGCTGTATAAGAATTCTGGTCTGGCAATTGATGAGAATTGGGTTAACGAGACTACCAATAGTGCTCAAGAAATTGTTCAAGAATTCACCAGATCACAAAACTTAAACGGCGGACTTGCACTTAGTTGTTCAGACACTGCAAATGGTAAACAATCTGAAATTGTTTATTCAGAAGCATTTACTGATCCTGAAAACGAGTTAGAAGATCAAGATACATTCATCGAAATCCATGAAGATGGTCGCATTCAAGGCAATTCCGACACACTCATCGACCAAACAAATCTTGATACCAACAAAGGCCTAGTTTTAGCACCTGGCGAAGGACAACAACCACTTAGCATTTATCATGATAAAGATGCCGAAGTACTCTCTTTTCCAACAATATATTGTGGACAGAAAAGATTAGAAAACAATGACCGGCAGGTACCTGTATCTTACAGTGACGTTTCAAAATGGGAACTGCGAAGTGTTGATCGAAGAGCCGCAACATGTGTTCCAAATCTCTTTTTCAAACTGAACAAAATACAAAGGAAACAAGTGGTTGATAAAGTCAACTTGGCTGTTCGAAGGAAGAAAAGTGAAGGAAAGAAAATTACAGCAAAAGAAGCACGAAACCCTGAAATTGTTGACAAGATAGTTAACTTGAATGAAGGTTACTACATTTTTAGAACACTTCGTAATTCTCCAGCATACCTTTCTTCAAGAAAAAAGGATGTATTTGCTATGATTAGACAATTAGGACTCCCAACATGGTTTATGTCATTATCTTCGGCTGATACTCGTTGGACAGAGTTACTTAAAACTTTAGCTGTCTTAGCTGGTATGCCGTGTTCCGATGAAGACATAGGAAATATGACCTGGTCTGACAAAGTCAAACTTGTTCAAAAAGACCCTGTAACAACGTCCAGGTACTTTGACCACAGAGTGCAAGTATTTGTAAACACTGTACTTAAGAGTGAACACTCTCCAATTGGAACGGTTACAGATACATTCCAACGCATTGAATTTCAAAATCGAGGCTCGCCACACACTCACATGATAGTATGGACAGAGAATGCACCAAAATATAATGTAGATTCTGAAGACGACATTGTTCAGTATGTTGACAAATATGTTACTTGTTCCCTGGATGTCGAGGAAGACCTACGAGACTTGGTTCAACTGCAAATTCATAAGCATTCGAAAACATGCAAGAAAGGTGGTAGATCTGTCTGTCGATTTGGCTTTCCCCTTCCACCACTTCAGAAAACAATGGTCTTAGAACCACTAGAAAATGATGTTGAGGAGTACAGGAAAAAATACTCAGAAATACATGCTAGAATGAACGAGTTCAAGGACGGATGTGATATGTCATACGAACAATTTCTGAAAGATGTGGTGCGAATGGAAGAATCAGAATATATTAAATGCATACTAAGCTCTCTCAAAGGACCCAAGGTGTTTTTGAAAAGAAAACCATCAGAGATGCGTGTGAATTATTACAATAAAGTTGTGCTTAGCGCATGGAGAGCAAACCTGGACATACAATTTGTACTTGACCCCTATGCCTGTGCAATGTACATTGTTTCCTATATCAGCAAATCGCAGCGAGGTATGAGCACTATGCTAGAGCAGGCGTCTAAAGAAGCAACAGAGGGAAATATGGATCTCAAGAGGCAGGTTCGACATATTGGAAACCAGTTCCTTAATTTTGTTGAAATAAGTGCCCAAGAAGCATCATATCTGGTGTTACAGATGCCACTGACACGAGCATCTCGTGAAGTAGTGTTCATCAATACATCTCCTCCAGACCAGCGAGTTTTTCTCTTAAAAAATGAAGAACAGTTGGAACAGCTCCCAGATGACTCCACAGACATTGCATCTGACAACATCATCAAGAGGTATGCAAAAAGACCAAAAAAAATCGAAAAATACTGCCTCGCTGATTATGTTTCCGAGTTAGAAGTGAAGTATAGACAAAAGGAACCTACTTTTGAAGTTGAATGCAATGATGATGATAAAGGTCATTTACCCTCATCTGACAATACCGTCGAGACCGACAGTGATACAGAGTTCGGTGATACAAATATTGTGATGAAATTGCGAGGTGGCATAACAATCAGAAAAAGGAGGAACCCAAAGGTAATACGATATGTAAGATACAGCAAGAGTACAAATTCTGAGAACTTCTACAGAGAAAAACTTCTTCTGTTCATGCCATGGAGAGACGAAAACAAAGATCTTAAAGGTGGATATGACACATATGAAGGTCATTACCAAAATAGAAGTGCAGACATTTTACCATTGCTGCAGAAATACGAACACCATGTTGAAGAACTAGATCTAGCTAGGCAACAAGCTGAACAAGACCTTTCCACAGAGTTTGACACTTTAGCACCTAACACTGAACAAGTGCAAGCAGAAGATGCTGAGCAATCTACCAGTCAGTCAGAGGACTTTATCCACTTTATTCCCCCGACACAATCCCAGAGCACAACAGATATTGGTCAAGATCTTGATTTACCTGCTGCCTCTGTATCCGTTGAAACAAATTCAGTACTGCTTCCAGATGATGAATACCGGGCTTTGCTCCGATCTCTTAACATTAAACAACGAGAATTTTTCAATCACGTTATACAATGGATTTCTACAAGGACTGACCCACTTTACGCATTCCTCTCGGGAGGAGCGGGTGTTGGAAAATCAGTAGTAATACAAGCTCTGTACCAAACACTACATAGACTTCTAAATTCCAAAGATGGAGATGACCCGGATACTATAAAGATCTTACGAACAGCATTCACAGGAAAGGCAGCTTACAACATCAATGGGGTAACAATAGCCTCAGCTTTCCACAAGAAAATGTTCCAAACACAGCAGCATATGTACAGTGATGAGCTAAATACATTTCGAACAACTTACAAAGACCTTGCTGTTATCATTATCGATGAAATCTCCATGGTTGGTAACAAGCTTTTCGCTTTCATGCATGACCGACTGCAAGAACTAACTGGTACAAAACGAGATTTCGGAGGGTTAAGTATAATAGCTGTTGGAGACTTCTATCAATTATGTCCTGTAGCAGATTCATGGATCTTCTCTGATTTGTCCGTCGGCCTAGCAAGCAATTTATGGAAAAATCATTTCCAAATATTTGAACTCGCCGAAATCATGAGACAAAAAGATGACTTGCCATTTGCCGAGATGTTAAACAGGTTAAGATTCAATCAACTCCTACCAACGGATAAAGAAATTATCACATCTCACATGATTTCTACAACGTCTGCAGACTATCCAAGGAAAGCTCTGCATTTATTCACAGAGAACAAGAAAGTTGATAACTTCAACAGCACATTGATTCAAGATCTGAAAACTATAAAAGTAGACGTCTTCGCAGATACAGACATTATTTCCCCCGTGAACATGAACAAAGAGATTAAGATTCACTTGGTAGAAGAAATTAATAAGAAAGACAAACTCAGCCAAACTGGAAACCTCCCTAGTGTGCTGAAACTTGCGGTTGACATGACATATGATGTAACAGTCAATGTTGAGGTCGATGATGGGTTGACAAATGGTGCATCAGCAATTCTGAAGCTCATCGAGTACAAAGGAACATCTAAGAGACCAGCCATTGTATGGGTTCTTTTTACCGATACAAACATTGGTAGCAAAAGAAGAAAACAATACAAACATCTCTATCATACAGATATTGATCAGCAATGGACACCAGTATTTGAAACAAAACGGACATTTCTTCATAACAAAAAAACTTATCAAAAAATCCAATTTCCACTTGCCCCAGCCGCAGCTAAGACTGTTCACAAAGCACAAGGTGCCACAGTTGATGAAGTTGTTGTAGATCTAAGCTCCAGTTATAAACCACCACATGTTCATTATGTTGCACTGTCTCGAGTTCGCAAATTAGCAAACTTGCACATTCTTGACTTCAATGAGAAAGCATTGAAAGTGGATGAAAAGGTACATCAAGAAATGGAAAGGCTTTACAAGAATCCACTTCAGTTGTGTTATACACCTCTGTACAGTATTGACAACTCCCAGGTAAAACTACTGTTTAACAATGCTAGATCCCTGCATTTACATATAGACGATATCAAGAGTGATCCAAATGTACACAATGCAGACTTAATTGGAATTTGTGAGACACGTCTTGTAAATACAGACAAAGCTGATCAGTATGAGCTGCCAGGGTTTCAAACGTATAGATTAGATGAAGCTCGGTCATCCAACATGACCAGACCATTTCATGGACTAGTCGCATACATAAAGGATGACATAACTGTGAAGAAGATCAATTCTCACATCTATGATAACGTTGAATTTATCTTCATAAATGCACGAATCAAAAGAAATGATGTTCAAGTGATATTCATCTACAAAACACCAAAACTGTCAGATATACAACTAGAACACGTTGTACGCAACAATATCCAGCCATTGATAAATACACATAAACCGACTTTCTTTCTTGGAGATTTCAGTATGAACTTGCTGGAGAAAGATACTACATTTGTACAATTCATGGAACAGGAATTAGGACTTAACCAGTTAATCACTGAACCCACAACTGTAAATGGGACATTACTCGACCACGTCTACACCAATGAAAAGAGTGTGCAGGCTGGCGTAATACCAACTTATTGGTCTAACCATGGACTTGTATTCTGTACATTTACATCTGTTCATTGAAAGTCGTCTCTTTATCAGCCAACATATATCTCAGCAAATATGACAACAATCACACGAAAAAAGAACGAATTTCTACACGAAAGCAAGAACGAATTAGAGGATACAAGAAATTTACTATATGAATTCTATTACATAGATGATTCTAAGCATCTACTCCCTGAATCTATAATCAGACGTCCATTAAAGGATCCCCGTTCATAGCCAATGACCATATTAGTGTGATTTTTGTCACTTTTGAGCACCATATTACAACTATGAAAAATGCGGAAAATTGACTCGAGGCTCCTGGCACATACTTCAAGCCAGTCCTTGAGTTACGTTCAACCAATGCCCATGGGTGGCCTGCATGGGCATCTCCAAGATGCCTTGACTTTGGCATCACCAAGATGCCTTGCTGTGGGTGTCGTCAAGAAGAGATAGAGATCGCCAGGATTCTGTGACAAGAAGTCGATTCCTGTACTTAATCGTTGGAGGATCTTCTGACAAGTGAGTACAAACCTTTCTTTATTCTATTACATGACCATCATCAGGTAATTCCCATATATTTCATTGCAAAAAAAAATTTCGTCTTCAGTAATGGTAAGTTATAGCCAGAAAAACAAATTAAAAGATAATTATTCCCTTCTCAATCACGGACATGTCATACATGGATCGGTTGCGAAAAGTGAGAAGTTCCATAGTCTCAACCAATACATAACAGCATCTATTTCTTGAGAGTTTTCACAAATTCCCCGGAATTAACAGATTTTTTTTCTTCAAATTTGGTACACAGGTCGCCATTACGGTCTATTATGCAACAGGTGTTTTTATTCACATTCAAAAATTTAATATGTATCCTTCTTTCAGATATACATTGTATGACCCTCGGCTGCTTTCCAACTGGAAAACCTCATCCTGCGATATCCTCCGTCTCTACGGGTGTAACAGATGTCCAAGCCCTCCCCATTCAGCTGAGGCTCCTGAGTCTAGCATACATTTCCTTGTCACGTGCGACACCCTTCAAGACACCAGAGACAAATTTCTTGCCCTGATTTAAAAATCTGTGTGTGCCGAGTGCCTCGAAGACCTTCCACACAATGCAAGGGCTCCAGATGATATATCTGTCTTTATCATAGACCCTTCATCTCGTCTGAGCGACCCTGGGTGTGTCGCAAATGTGATGAGTGTTCTCTGGCGATACCTGTACACTCTTCATCATCATCAAACTGAACTGTTGAACGCTCGGTAATGTCATCTGTAACCTTTCACGTGCAGTACTGCAAATGATGTTCAACACCTTCCAGCATATTGTACTTTTTTTTTTATATGCCTTAATGGACTTTCGCTTCTATATATATATGCATGTGTAACACTCTTAGCATTGGGGGTGCTCCTATGTACAGGATGAATCTATGGACTATGAACTATGGTCACCTACTTGCCGTCTTTAATTTCACAGTCAAACCTTGTTACCGGACATTTCATCTCGTTGCATTTGCCAACAGGGTGACCCCGACTTTATGATTTCTTAATAAATCCATATTGAACAACAACTTCTTCATATTTATATCTTGGCTAACATCAGACCTACTTTGTGTCTTTGCCACTGCAAAAGTAAATTGCACTGCAGCGAAGAAGTTTCGATGTCACAGGGCTTAGTGTTTAGAATTAGTGTGCGAGCTAAAAATAGCTCATGTCAAAATATTTAGGAAAGGGTATTTAAAAGTCGGGCGAGTGATTGCAATATAATACAATATAAAATGTGACAGTTTACGTGAGCTAAAATCACTCTCGTGACATGAATTTACGCGAGTGTTTGCGTGCAGGTGAGCTATCACTCGCGCTAAACACGAAGCCCTGATGTCACATGTGTTATACGTTCAACTATTACCCCGGTCTCCCCCACTAAAACAGTTATTTCAAAGACATTGTCTATGAACTTTCATTAACTTTAAATGTTTCATTCGCAAAGAACATTGTTTCACAAAACATTCACTTCACTATGTTAAGGAAGTAAGCCCTACCGACTGGTTTGACTTTCAACTGACATAAAATATAAACAGAAAAACTGCTTGCACATATATAAATCCTACATCAAAATTGTCCCAGAGTCTTTTAATTCCTTATTTGATGATCCCGTCATGTACGTAAAATCAGCCACATTGTGCACAATACCATTTCGAACTCCACGATGACCTTATTTCGGCATGTACCATGTCAAGAACAAAAATGACTTACATGTACAAATCAATGGTTTGTTCTTAGCAACAATGGACAAAAAGATCCTCTTGTTATTAGCTTACAATTATCGGACAATGGTGGGCGCCAAGATCCTTCAGGATCTCTCGTTTTATTGAAGCGTCTATTGAAACTTTCATCTAATGCTGTGATGACGTCACCGCGACTGAATAATAATGATGATAATTTGGGGGTTATTTTATTCTCTCATTTTTACTTGAACCAAATGAAGTGGTAAATCCTGTTATGTTTCTTTGAAGAGCGTAAGCGGCCAAACAGTGGCCGTACGGAAGACATGAAGGACAATTAAGGAAATATTCCGAGATATTGCGATATTTCCATTGATTCTCATCTTGACTACCAATCGTCTTTCCTATCCGTATCTTCCCACCAAATTTTGTTCTTCTGTCAGTATTGGTATGAATCTGACGAAATTTAATTTTCCTCTCAATCTACCATATTCGGCCTCCAGATTTTTGTTATAATTGCAATTAACCTAGAGGAGTACAAATACTTTCTCAATTTACAAATGCTACAGCATGTGGTCACCTTTTATGATGAGCTAATGTTGGCCACCTTAGAATTTGCATCGTTTTTTAAGACGTTACCCTTTCTTTCCATCTTGGCCACCGATTGTTTGCTAATCCAGGTTGGTCAACGTGGTATCCCAGCAAATTTTGTGCTTTAGTCCTGGTGGTGGTGCCAACTGCAAGTTTGTTTCATAGTCAGAGATGGCCATATGTGTTAGATGTCTGTATTTGAAATGCGATGTTTGCTTCTTAAAATGGATTTTGTTTCATAGCCAGAGATGGCCATATGTGTTAGATGTCTGTATTTGAAATGCGATGTTTGCTTCTTAACCCTACCTGGCCTGTGTGGGGGCACTTTCCGCCCCCCCCCCCCTGTTGGTGACAAAAAATCAAGAGCTGAAACTCCGTGACTTTTTCGATTATCATATTGGGATCATTTTGAGCCTATTTGCATGACCCCCCGAGCAAAGGATCATGGGTAAATTCAAAATGGCGGCCATGTGGGGGTACCAGAAAAGTGATGTTTTCGCCATATTTCTTCAAAAATTACGCAAAAATTCAGCATGTTGATTCAACGCGATTCTATGCATTTGTCTGAAACATATGTCTTAGCATCACCAAAAAACATCCCCTGATTTGTTCCCCCTCCCTCCCTTCCCCAATTAACCCTACCAGGCCTGGGGGAGGGGGGGGGCAAAAACGCCCTCCTACCAAACTTTCTGCGATATCTCCGAAACGCCAAAAAATGGAGAGCTAAAACATTCGTGACGTTATAGGGTATCGTATTGGGGTCATTTTGAGCCTATTTGCATAACCCCACGAGCAGAGGATCATGGGTAAATTCAAAATGGCGGCCATGTGGGGTACCAGAAAAAGTTATACTTTCATCACATTGCTTCAAAAGTTTTGCTTTTCTCTAAGGAAAAGTGGTAAAACTTATTTTATTTCATATCAGATTATTATTTACTAATTTGTCATGCAGATTTTGCGAAGAAAAACAAAAATAAAAAAAATCGACGATTTTGGGTGCTCTTTTTGAAAATGACGTCACAGTGACGTCATCATGGCGGCCATCTTGGATTTTTTAACATTTTCTGGTAGAGCTTGACCCAAAGGTATAGTGTGGTAAGTGTCAGCACTCTAGCCTTAGCGATAGCGAAAATATATAGGGCGGGCACTTTCCGCCCCCCCCAGGCTGCGGTACATCCCAAATCGCCCTGGGCAGATAGGGTTAAATTGCATAAACATTGCCCTTTTAGAGCTTTTCTAAAGATTTTGATACCACTGTTACCTCTGGGCACTATCCTGTGAAAGCTGCTGCCTGCTGGGAGCTGCATAAATGCATGCCCAATGGCCTCTTTCAGAGATTGCAAAAGATAGAAATGCAGAAAATCCAATACCACCAACATCATCTCCAGACACACATGGTAGACCTACTGATGAATCTGATTGCGGCAAAATATCCAGGAAATCAACAAGGTGATTCCTTGGTGACTCCAGCCCCGCTACCAGGCCATTCCCTCCCTCTATCTCTTCTACTGTCGAGAGCCCTAGCAAACGGCTTTTTCGAACGTAGATAATTCATTGATGACGTCACCTACTCTGCCAGCCAATCAAGTGATTCGCTTTGCTTTGATCAAAGGCCACAGGAGTACGGCGCGGAGGTCGGAATGCCAGTGTGCGTTATTCAGGATCTCAGCCAAACAGAAGCGCCACAAGACCACTCCATAATTAGCTGTTTAAATGAATGACAACTCGTCTCATGAGTGTTAAGGTAGACCACGGTATTCGCGATGATGATTCGTACCTGGATGTATAACTTTGGTCCGAATGAAAACGAATATGTTAAGGGAACATGCATACGTGGTAACGTCATCATAGGCTCCGTCATCAATCGGATTGAAGCCGATACTCGATAGTGAAATGCTGCAAACCTGAAACTGGACTAACCGGCTGTGACCCTGCTCGACTGGGATGGTTGTTGAAAGGGAGTATCATATATCCTGCTAACATCTTATGGTGGAACATCTTATGGTGGAACATGGAAAATGTCAGCGTTGATGCAGAGAGTATGCCTACACCGTCAGCTGCAGAGACGGATAGTTCGATAACAATGTTCAGAAATTATTTCACTTCCACTCAAACTAACTGCCCATATGCCATTATGATGCAATGATTTGCCTTAAAATTAGGCACATGGATGACCAGGCAGCTTGGAAATATTGTCTGGAAGTTGAATGTAGCTCAATCCTTTGAAATCGTGTCTGTGACAGGTTTAGCTCTTCAGATAAGCATACACCATTATATCAATGATGAATGGTCCCTACATCATTAAAACTCCAGGATCATCACACCAACCTGCCCTAATTACACATTTCTCTGCATACAGTCATGACCTTTAATGGAGATTTGTGATGGTGATACTATCGTGTATAACACTCAGGGAATTTCTGCATCAATAACCGAAAGCCCTTATTCACAAGACACTAATAACTCGAACTTCTACACAGGCATAGCAGGGTAGTATTTTATGCAAGGAAATTTGACAACAGTTTCGAATGACGCTGAAATTGAAGACATCATGATGTTCGTTTCATATCATCAAATCTGGTTGAACGTTCACATGGGTCATATACTAAAATCTCCATACAGCCTCATCATTACTGTTGACAACTGTCGATTCCGGATTGGTTCAATAGTTGATACCGGTATCCATTTTACATCACATACCATGCAATTTTGGTTGGAAACGATTTCCAGCTAACAAAACCAGTCAGACGCATTTTATTGAATTGAACTGTATAGTCTTCAGATTTGAATTCTTTGTGGCTTTGGTGATTAAATCTTATACAATCCCTTTGTCTCTTCCATCCACTGACTGTACCCTATTTAATACCACACCGAAACGCAGTGGTAAAGTAACCTGAGTTTGTCTACGTTAAAAACTTGACACGAACATCGCCTACGCTGATGTTAGCAATCTACTCCTGCCACATATTCGAGTTCTCACGCTGGGGCAAGATATTAGCAAGTTGCCAGTATGTATTTGGGATGGACACTCAACAATCATGATACATGTTGCACAGGAAATGTACTCTATGTCGAGTAGAAATTGTCATCACAAAATAGTAAAACTAGATCGACAGTTTATTTTTACGCAACACTACTATGAGTTAAATTTGCTCTCGCTCTCCCATCTTTTGGCATGTTTTTGCATAGAAGAACCTACTATTAATCAATCGATGGGATATTATCATTTTAATATAACTGTCCTCATTCACCCCCAAATGGCAAATAACAACTCCAGCTCAAACTTATGATGAAAAAGATAACAGACATGAATATATGTGTTACCCTAGCGAGATACGATGATGTAATTAAACGTTTTATCAGTTTATTTAGCATTTTATCATAGCATAGGACTAAAATGTATAGGGTACAATCGTTTAGCTCTTTAGACATAGATCTAAATCAAATATCTGTTGGGCCATACCCCGTCACCCCAACGTTTGGCTTGGAGTAAGGATAAGGCCAGGTTTCAACGAGCTATAATTACCTATAAGCTACTGAACTTCAAAGGTTATAACCTATGGGTAACAACTACATAATAATACCACTTTGGGAAACATTGATGGAATCTGCTACCTCAAATGACACCAACTGAATAAGAAGTATGTATTGAAAATGGACTAAACGGCCGGCAAAAACAGATTTCCGTTCTATGACGTCATAGTGACGTCCCCAAGTGATTTTGTTAATTTATGTTTACTGATTTCTATAAACAAGGACCTAAACGTAGTGTGTGGAAAATTTCAGCCCTCTACCAGCAAGAATGATAAAAATATGCGAGGAACCATAACCCACCCCCCATATATGGGTTAAGAATGGAGACGGGGCAGGGTTCCGAAAGTGTGCTATAACTACCCATAAGTTGCCGATCTACAATTTCCTCTAGTGGATTAGTTCCCCTTGAGCCAAGAACTGATATCCCAACTCGAACAAATTTACACTAATATACATTATCAAATCAGACCATTCACAGCAATACTGAAAGTAAAACACCCGTTCAAATCACACCGCAGATGGTCTGACAAGTACTCAAGAACTTGCTCAAAACTGATATTTGTTTAACAAGTCACTCATAACAGACATGTAGATACACCCCAAATAATATGTCCTGTCACAAGAAGTACCAAATTCAATCAACAGGTTAAAAGAACATCCCCAACCGATTTACACAAATCACGCACAGCACCGCCATGCTTTTTCGACCACCGGTCCATTATAAAACAATGTCACCGACTGAAATTAAAAGCAACCACCGATTGCCAACACATTCAACGTAGTCACCGGATACAAAATTAGGTAACACACCTCAAAACGCGCAAATAATGTAAATTATCTCATCAACGATAGGCAGTACGGTCTGCAGCGTCCAAACTCTGGCAGAACATGACGTCAAGAGGTTACGCGCGGGAACACTTAGGTGGCATTGCATTGTTTCGTATCAGAAAAGAGGCGGGAATGATGTAGGGGTCACACAGTGGAATTCAGAACAGACATGTAAACTTGAAAATGCCATTTTTTTAGATAGTATTGATCATGTTGATATAAATTCAGCCTAAAGGTTGAGAGAAAATGAGAAATAATGAATTCAGGGGAAAAATATGAAATTTAGTGGAGAATTGGTGGTGAGGTCATGCACATGGGAACGAGGTTATCGTTTAGGCGTCAATTTCGTCACACTGACAGATGACATGAAATACAAACATCGAGCTGGCGATGGTCATACCATTTCCACATTTTTGAAAGCTGGTGGGGTCACTCGACAAAGTCATAGTGAATTCAAACATCTCATTTGTGTAGTGGATATCTCAGCCGTCAGGAGAACTTCGTGTATTTTGTCGAAAATCAGATCACATTTGGATGTTGTTGTTGTTGTGGAATGACAGGTGAGTTACGCAATTTTTTTCCAGAACGTTCTATGTTTTCACACGAAAATGTTCTTGAGATAGATACATTTATTTTGATATATGATGTATGAATAGTTTTTTTTGTGTTTAGAGCGGTATCACAGCGAGGCACCAAACGTAAGGCTAAACACAGCAAGCGTGTAAGACATTATAGTACATAGCACCCTTGGGATACGCGCAGTACGAGTTCGACTCCAGCTAGAATCAGGGGAATTCACCTTCTCTCGCTGTATTGCTAAGTATGAGGAGTATAACCTATAAGCTATATCTGTAGACTGGTTCCCGATATTAAACTAGGGTCTCCGACACAATATAGATTGAGAGCGACCGGAATTTTCTGCCTGTCTGTGAATCAGGCATTGTTCTGAGCATGGTGTAATTGTACAATCAAGATGGTCTTTAATCGTTCTTTTGAACTTGATATGTAATGTAAACATTATCTTGTATTCGTTTGGGGATGGACGAAACTGGAAAAAAGTGAACGTGTTATAGTGTCAGTGCATTTGTGTTACTCGGGGTCCAGTTTTCAGCATTACGACAACGACATTCAAACACGAGAAATTAAGAATATCTAATTATCTGTGACTTCTAGATTCAAAATAAACCATGCTTACAAGCAGATAACAAGTGAAGATGAACAATAACTTCATTAGTTCCGCCCTGGAGCTGTAATTCCAGGTTGTCAAATGTCATTCAATTCAGTTGACAGTGAGATGTTGCCATATTTTCGAGTTCCACCGACTTGAAATCAACAAATCACAGCAAAAAGGAAAAGAGGAAAACGTCCACACGTATACTTTACATCTTGTTGTAATAATGATGTAATTGTTTAAGATTTGAATAGAAAAGTTTTTTCAAACATTTTACGAACAATCATGTTTGAAAATTTCCTTAGTATCAAGCCCAAAAAGATAAAAAATATACGAATCATATCAATTCACATATCTCATGTGACGATTTAAAAAATAATGACAAAATGACACTCCTAGTAGTTCTTGTATGCAAAAAGTAAGATCTTGTGTATCGGTACCACAAATTGACATTGATATTGTTTTCCTGTCGGTGCATGATTTAAAAAAAAATAATTATGGTACCATGGTACATCAATGGGTTATGTGTCCTACTCACATGCTTTCACACAACAGTCACTATGAATGACTTAAATATTGTGGGGAGAGGGGTATTGTTATTCAAATGCTTCGCATCTTGAAACATTAATGCGTATTATGGAGGAATACTTTCTCTATATATCAACGTTTGACCTATATACATGCAGATAATCATATATAAGCACTTCCAGATGTAGATTAAAGACCAAGACTCCACAGTCACACCATTTATCTATTTATTTATTATTTTTATTTTTTTTTCTCGATTTTGTATAATATGGGGTCAGTGTCTGCTCTCTAGTTGTTCTTATATTTTGGAATTGATCTTTAAGGACACTGTAGTATAACAGTAATACAACCTTTGAGAATTCATTGGAAAAAGTTGGTGCAAATCAAGCCACTGTCAACCATGACCATTTCCATAAATATCATTTCACTAGTTAGGCCTACATATTTCCTTTTATTTTTATTGGTCATCTATGTAGTCACTTACATTCTTCACAACATTTAACAAGCAAAACAAAACTGAAAGCTACTTATACACATACCAAATATATATATTGTAGCCACATATACTTTACATCTTGATTGGTCCAGACAACAGAGAGAACTCCTTAACAACTGACACACAACTGATCCATATGTAAGGATGGTCTAATGAAATATAACAAATATCAATAGAATGAACTGGGGGAATGGGGGCACCACTATTGCTGTGGGTTATCATAATTCCCTGATCAAACTACATGAAGTAAATCTCTGTGCACATCTGATCAGTCTGCAAAGAGAAGAAGGACCGTATTTATCAGAAGAAGGATATCTTATGTTTGCTCCATATCTATATCATAGAGGTTGACAGGCTTTTTTGCGATATGCAGCTCTATGCAGAAGGAGTAGGAGCAGCTGCAGGAGTGGCATGGATGATGCATTTTTTGAAGAATTTTGGTTTGAAAAGTTGCAACAATTGTGTATGCCGATACAATTCCTAGACAATAGATTTGCCCTGATAGCAGTAATGGATGCATTGCAAATGACTCCGGCATGAAATGTGCTTAATACTGTTACAATCTGTCCTCGGCTAACAGCACAGGAAATATATTTGATCAATGAGAACATGGGCAATTTTTCGACTTAATGTTGCCAAAGTTATCGTAAATGTAAGCGAATGACCCTTGTTTTGAATAGCAATATAATTTGATGCTCATTTACCGTACATGTATTCACACCAGTTATCAATATTTAAAAATATTTCCCATGTTGTAGGCATAGGAAAGAGAGCAAAAGTATACGAGTCACAAATTTCTGCTTGTGTGGAGGTTAAGAATGTCCGGCGGCTAAAAGTGTCCTATCTTTTAACCCAACTGAGACATTTTTATCCACGTTTGTAACTATTAAAGAAGGGGCGCAAAGAAACAGATATGAGAAGGGACACTTACATGTATCCCTGAGACATTCTTAGCCATCACATTCGAACTCGTGGATCAGTGCACTTGATTCTGATATCGAGGAAACTCTCCAAGGATTAACTTCCGTTATACCTGGAGTCCGGGATTCTACGAGTCAACATTGGGAGTTAACACCGAAATGAAGGCTTCTCAGCTAGACTGTGCCTCACACCAGGAAACGTGGCATGCGCATGGGTCCGAATTAGGGACTTTGTTTGAGAATACTGTCGAGATGCCCACCTATGACACGATAACCAGGTAGTTTTACTGCTCAGTCAATAATAAGTTATTTTCCAATGCATAACTTCTACCGATTTCCAGATTTTATACTGAAATCAGGGCCAGCGGAAGCAATTGTTGGGGGTGGGGTGGGGTGGCTAGTATCATAGCACAGTTAGGGTCCAGGGGCCGCCTAGGCTTGGAAGTTCCTGGGATCTAGATCGCTGGAGACGCGTTTTGAGCGATTTCTGGCGAATAAAATAACTCTTGCATTTTTACTTCTTTCCTAAATCTTTTAGCATGCAAAAAGCAATCGATGATGGTTTTGTGCGATACTAAATTAGAAAAATATATGTGTAATAAAGTAGCCGGTGTAGAGGAAATAATTCGTATCATAGGCAACGGGTTGATAAATTCTGTAATGGGAAGATCTTTGCAGAAAATAACGCGAACTATAATAATATTTTAAAAGTAGATGGCGCTAGCTATACTTCTGGTCGTTTTAAGCAACATTAGGCTCTTCAGTGTGTTAGAGCTTGTGGTAAACACATATTTACAGTTTAATGTTTTCACAAACGTATCAGTTTTTATAACTGGCCATTTTTCTGTTAGCAGTACATTATTTCATGGACAATTATAGGAGAGCAAAAACGGGGGAAAATGTCGGAATAATCCTTTATCCCTTCCGTCATTATAGTTAATTGTAGCTAGGGAATTAAGTGGCGATGAGATATTGCGGCAAAATTATTGCCCCGCCGGGCCTGGAAATAACCGTTATCGTAACGCGCATTTAAAAAATAGTTTGCGCTCTTATGTTTGTGACCTATACAAACAGGCCTGAAAACATATAAAATAATAAATATTCAACCAAATTTGTCCTGCAGTTATATGCCAATATATTTTAATAATTACACGAGAATTTTTTTTTCAGATAACGTCGCCGACTGATTTTAGCCTGACGACCCTGCTTCTAAACAGGCATTTAACCTCATGTCGCAGCAACAAATATACAGAATAAATTGACAACAGGGTGAAGATAAAGAAGGACTATTAATATTATATTGTTGCGATTATATAGCAGTGGACGCGTATTGAAAACGTAAGTAGGTAAGTATTTATTTGATGTAGCTTTGACGAGATGTCCAGTGCTCTGTATCGGTATTTCCAGACAAACTCCGAGCAAAGAAACAGTTTCACTATCTATTCCGCCATGAGCTCAGGGGAACAGTTCATCAACTATAACTGTATATTCTTGGAACGAGTACATATGTCTTCAATATAGATTTCTTAGTTTATCATTAGAATTAAAATCCGTACTGTAATTCATCCGATGATTTATATTCAAGGCCTACGACGAATAGGGTTTTTTTGTCACCGTCGCGTATTGTGAGGACCATATACATGTATGTATATTGTAGCGTTCTGAATCACCAAGTGTTCAAAGTGATCGTTAACAATGACAAGGCCTTTCATGTCCCTGCATTTATCCAATCATTAATCAACAATAATTTTTTAATTTGTTTCTCGCATTTGTCCATTTTTTGTTCAAGATGATCAATCAATATAACGCTAATAATACAGATCATGTTGGCTTTGTACCAGTATGTATGAGTAGGCCGAATGCCATGTTTTGGTAGATCAGTTGTATAATCTGTAACATTTCACTAAAATGTATTAAAAAACAAACTGCAATTATAGGCTAATGTTGGAAGTTTGTCACACTTATAAACTAGATACAAACATATCGGTTTTTAATATCAGATTCAAGTTCAGGACTTTTCCATTAATTCAGTGCGATTTGAATATAGAAATTGAGCCTCAGCTTTAATTTGAGTGCTAGTAAACACATAAATACGCTTTTTTCATGTCTGCACCTCAACAACGTCAGTAGTCGCTGTGAGCGCGGGGCAGTAGTAGTATAAGCGTATTTAAAGCCGCATTTTCCAGGGAGGCAACTCTTGCATGCAAAAAATGCAGGTTAAAGTATACGAAGCGGCCATTTACGACCTTTGTCCTCCGGCCCGCAAGGCCGCTATAGTTCCGGCGACCTTTGACCTTGTATTCTTCCGCAGTGATGCGGTCTGGCGGTGATGCGGTCTGCTTTCGCGGACAGAAAATAGTTCCGTGGGTTGACTTCCAATGCTAATGTATAAAAAGAGTATGAGAATTGACGTTTTGGGGTTTAGGTGGGCCACTAGTGGGCCGATGGAGTCGTATGAGGTATCAATGTGAAGCATATGTGAGGGAGCATCTGATGGGCTGGGTGTGGGGTTGAAATATCGTCATTCTGCCCATGCGCGGTAGACAAAGGGTATGGAAATAGACGTTTTGCGGTCGAGGTGGGCAACTAGTGGTCCGATGGAGTTGTATGAGGTATCAATGTGAAGCATATGTGAGGGGGCATCCTATGGGTTGGGTGTGGGGTTGGAATATCGTCATTCTGCGCATGCATAGTAGACACAGGTTATGGAAATAGACGTTTTGGGATCTAGGTGAGCCCCTAATGGGCCGATGGAGTCGTATGAGGTATCATTGTGAAGCGTATGTGAGGGGGCATCCGCCCGGACTAGTGTCCCGGCCGTTGTCAACATTCTGCGCATGCGCAGACAGGGAATTGTGGGAAAAGAGTATGGAAATATACGTTTTAGGGTCCAGGTGGGCCACTATTGGTCCTATGGGGTCGTATGAGGTATCAATGTGAAGCATTCGTGAAGGAGCATCCGATGGGGTGGAACTGACGTCATTCTGCACATGCGCAGTAGACAAAGTGTATGAAAATAGACGTTTTGGAATCTAGGTGGGTCCCTAGTGGTCCGATGGAGTCGAGTGAAGTATCAATGTAAATCAGTCGTGAAGGAGCATCCGTTTGGAGTAGTGTGTCGTCCATGTTCAACATTTTGCGCATGCGCAGACAGGAAATTGTGGGAAAATGGTATTGGAAGGAACGTTTTGGGATCTAGGTGGACACTATTGGTCCGATGGAGTCGTATGATGTATCAATGTGAAGCAGTCGTGAGGGAGCATCCGACTGGGTAGATGTTGGGTTGAAATGTCGTCGTTCTGCGCATGCGCGGTAGACAAAGGGTATGGGAATAGATGTTTTGCGGTCGAGGTGTGCCAATATAGATCCGATGGTGTCGTATGAGGTCTTATGTTGAAGCTCTCGTGGAGAAGCATCCGACTGGAATAAGGTATCGTGTGTGTTTTTGGTACTAAATCACTATGGGTCCGAATGTGTCGTGGGAGGTGTTATTTCGTAGCTCTCGGGGTGTAGACCACGACTTGAGAGATGTCCAAGTCACCTGTGACCAAGTCATCTTAAGCCCTTTTGTTTTTCACTTCAGACTTAGCGTGATAACGACACCGACAAAGAATGACTATGACAATAGTATATGACTGCTGTGAACATAACTCATTTTTTTTGTATCCTCGTAAACGTCCGTATAGAAATAACGACGTCTTTTAGTTTTCATCGGCCAGTTGGATAATTTAGAGATATTACGTGTATGTTTCCAAAATATAAACGACCCGGAACGGATCCTGGATGATCGTTTCGCTTGGGCGCGTAGCGGGCGATAACTCTCACATAACCAAACGCGACTACCACACACCACCACCACCACGCACCACCACCACACACCACCACACACCACCACCACCACCACACACCACCAACACCACCACACAACACCACCACCACACACCACCACCGGGCGTTGACACCCGTCAACGCCACCACCACCACCACCACCACCACCACCACCACCAGTGAGTGAGTAAGTCTTCCGGTTCCGGTCACGTGACAGTAAACATGGAAAAACCTGGATGTAAGATGAGGACCCGGATGTAAAACCACAGTACCTACGGAAGTGACGTTGACCCTGCGCTACTCGGAAGTGACGTCATCGTACACAGGCGCACACACACACCCATACCTGGGGCACCCAAACCCTGGTGTACCCTATGGGCTATAGGGTATAGGGTGCACCAGGTATGTGTGTGTGTGCGCCTGTGTACAATGACGTCACTTCCGCGTAGCGCAGGGTCAAAGTCACTCCCGTAGGTACTGTGGTTTTACATCCGGGTCCTCATCTTACATCCGGGTTTTTCCTTGTTTACTGTCACGTGACCGAAACCGGAAGACTTACTCATTCACTGGTGGTGGAGTGTTGTGGTGTGTGGTGTTGGTGGTAGTGGCGTTGACGAGCGTCAACGCCCGGTGGTGGTAGCGGTGGTGGTGTGTGGTAGTGGCGTTTGGTTATGTGCTGCAGCATAAGGCGACAGACCAAGTCCGATACTTTTACCCGAGCAGTAACATCCGGGTATTTGACCAACCGTTTACCATCATTAACCGGGCGTCACTAGAGCCCGTGCTGGACCAAGTGGACCAATTGGATGTCTTGTAATGGGCCTATGAACAGCGCCCCAACATCAAGCGGATAGTGGAGAGGGTCACCAATGTCATGTTTTTCGTGACCAAATTACGGAATCTTTCCATCGGATGAATGTATTCACCCATGCACTGATAGATACTCAGAATGCGCAAACAACTATCTGAGGATATGTTGCCTCAACGGTATCCTGGCCCGCCCGATGACTATTAGAACAAACGTTTCCGAGCGAACATGGCCGAAGATGGAATTTTCTGAAATGGCGACTTCTGATTGGACAAGAGCAGCAGAGAATACAGCTAACGGGCCAGAACGAATATGACAGATACAGCGCCAAATGGCGGCCTCTGATAGGACAAGAGTCTTCTTGAATTGTAAACATACCCAACGCGGCTCCCCCAGCGTGGGTATGATGTAACATTGGGGTGAATAGACTATATGAAAACTTGTTGTTGTTGTTCTCTCATCTGGCATCCTTGTTGTTGTTGTTGTTTTTCTTTCATCTGTCTATATCATGGCGTCAAGGCGTTATGCTAGGGTGTTAAGGCGTAACGACGGACGTTGACGGGCGTCACTGCATTTCCAATGATTTAGTGACAATCCCTTAAAATCAGAGCTTTTGGGCTAATTCACTAGGGAGTTGAAGCGTTGAGTTTGGCGTTGGCGGGCGTTGCTACAATCACTCACTCACTCACTCACTCACTCACTACCTCACTCACTCACCCACCCCCTCACTCACTACCTCAGTCACTCCCTCACTCACTCCGTCACTCACTCACTCATCGTCGTTAGTGCGTCCATGCGTTAAGACGGGGGTTGGACAATTGGCTGAATGCCAACAGGACCCGGATGTTGTCACCAGGCCAATGGGACTCGATCCATATAGAACTTGGCACCCAGCCAATTGGATGCGTGCCATCTCTCACGCACTCACTCACACACACGCGCGCATACACTGACACTCACAGGTAACTCTACCAGGTAGCTGGATGGAAAAATAGGCGGTTTTCTACTCCAAAGGCACGCCATTGCACCTCCGAATCTCTCGCTTTCGCTTTTACTCCCACTGTGGACATCCCTCAAATCGTGGTCTATACCCCGAAAGCTACAAAATAACACCTCCCACGACACATTCGGACCCATAGGGGTTTAGTACCCCAAACACACCACCGCGCACCCAAAAGATGCCTGGTTTCTATACTACGGCCAGACTGCGCATGCCCGGAATGATGAAACCCGACGATACATTAGTCCAGTCGGATGCTTCTCCACGAGAGCTTCAAAATAAGACCTCATACGACACCATCGGATCAATATTGGCCCACCTCGACCGCAAAACGTCTATTTCCATACCCTTTGTCTACCGCGCATGCGCAGAATGACGATATTTCAACCCCACATCTATCCAGTCGGATGCTCCCTCACGACTGCTTCACATTGATACCTCATACGACTCCATCGGACCAATAGTGTTCACCTAGATTCCAAAATGTTCCTTCCAATATCATTTTCCCACGATTCCCTGTCTGCGCATGCACAGAATGTTGAACACGGACGACACACTAGTCCAGGCGGATGCTCCTTCACGACTGCTTTACATTGATATCTCACTCGACTCCATCGGACCACTAGGGACCCACCTAGACCCCAAAACGTCTATTTCCATACACTTTGTCTACTGCGCATGCACAGAATGACGTCAGTTCCACATCTCACTCACCCCGTCCAGGTAGCTGGATGGAAAAATAGGCGGTTTTCTACTCCAAACGCACGCCATTGCACCTCCGAATCTCTCGCTTTCGCTTTTACTCCCACTGTGGACATCCCTCAAATCGTGGTCTATACCCCGAAAGCTACAAAATAACACCTCCCACGACACATTCGGACCCATAGGGGTTTAGTACCCCAAACACACCACCGCGCACCCAAAAGATGCCTGGTTTCTATACTACGGCCAGACTGCGCATGCCCGGAATGATGAAACCCGACGATACATTAGTCCAGTCGGATGCTTCTCCACGAGAGCTTCAAAATAAGACCTCATACGACACCATCGGATCAATATTGGCCCACCTCGACCGCAAAACGTCTATTTCCATACCCTTTGTCTACCGCGCATGCGCAGAATGACGATATTTCAACCCCACATCTATCCAGTCGGATGCTCCCTCACGACTGCTTCACATTGATACCTCAAACGACTCCATCGGACCAATAGTGTTCACCTAGATTCCAAAATGTTCCTTCCAATATCATTTTCCCACGATTCCCTGTCTGCGCATGCACAGAATGTTGAACACGGACGACACACTAGTCCAGGCGGATGCTCCTTCACGACTGCTTTACATTGATATCTCACTCGACTCCATCGGACCACTAGGGACCCACCTAGACCCCAAAACGTCTATTTCCATACACTTTGTCTACTGCGCATGCACAGAATGACGTCAGTTCCACATCTCACTCACCCCGTCCAGGTAGCTGGATGGAAAAATAGGCGGTTTTCTACTCCAAACGCACGCCATTGCACCTCCGAATCTCTCGCTTTCGCTTTTACTCCCACTGTGGACATCCCTCAAATCGTGGTCTATACCCCGAAAGCTACAAAATAACACCTCCCACGACACATTCGGACCCATAGGGGTTTAGTACCCCAAACACACCACCGCGCACCCAAAAGATGCCTGCTTTCTATACTACGGCCAGACTGCGCATGCCCAGAATGATGAAACCCGACGATACATTAGTCCAGTCGGATGCTTCTCCACGAGAGCTTCAAAATAATACCTCATACGATACCATCGGATCAATATTGGCCCACCTCGACCGCAAAACGTCTATTTCCATACCCTTTGTCTACCGCGCATGCGCAGAATGACGATATTTCAACCCCACATCTATCCAGTCGGATGCTCCCTCACGACTAATTCACATTGATACCTCATACGACTCCATCGGACCAATAGTGTTCACCTAGATTCCAAAATGTTCCTTCCAATATCATTTTCCCACGATTCCCTGTCTGCGCATGCACAGAATGTTGAACACGGACGACACACTAGTCCAGGCGGATGCTCCTTCACGACTGCTTTACATTGATATCTCACTCGACTCCATCGGACCACTAGGGACCCACCTAGACCCCAACACGTCTATTTCCATACACTTTGTCTACTGCGCATGCACAGAATGACGTCAGTTCCACATCTCACTCACCCCGTCGGATGGTCCTTCACATATGCTTCACATTGATACCTCATACAACTCCATCGGACCACAAGTGGCCCACCTCGACCGCAATACGTCTATTTCCATACCCTTTGTCTACCGCGCATGCGCAGAATGACAATATTTTAACCCCACACCAAGCCCATCAGATGCTCCCTCACATATGCTTCACATTGATACCTCATGCGACTCCATCGGCCCACTAGTGGCCCACCTAAACCCCAAAACGTCTATTCTCATACTCTTTTTATGCATTCCCCGTATACATTAACATTTGAGGTCAGCCCAAGGGACTATTTTCTGTCCGCGGAAGCAGACCGCATCACCGCCAGACTGCCTCACTGCGGAAGAATACAAGGTCAAAGGTCGCCGGAACTATAGCGGCCTTGCGGCCGAGAGGACAAAGGCCGTAAATGGACGCTTCCTATACTTTAACCTGGATTTTTTGCATGCAAGATTTACCTCCCTGGAAAATGCGGCGTTAAATACGCTTATACTACTACTCGGGGCACTATGTGATATGATTGACGTCGCCACCAAGTTGAAGGTCGCAACAACAACAACGCTGATAGATTCCAGTCGTCAATCGACTCACTTATTGAACGACTTGGTTGCCGGTCTACTACATGTATACCAGGGACCCTAGTCTGGTTCCCACCTCCCATCAAATTTGACGTGTTTCCCGTAATGGGAGTTAAATATGGGCCACCGAATGACCGCTTCCAGTAGATGATGCCAACTTTGCCGTTTTTCTGGTAAGTTTATTACCGACTTTTCATGCCACTACCACACGATGATTCCTAGTATACCACTCAACATTTCTATATATAGCAAAACATTTGTCGGCTAATGACTATGTCGAAGCCGCCCAAATAACCAAGTTGTTGTTGTTGTTGCATACAAAATGACTGAGATGCCATGCACGTATTGACTGTTGAAAGGTATTTGCTAAAATCATGCAAATAACAGCACATTGGGCGATGCCGTGATTTCACGGATTCTGGCATCTATGACAGTTGATGGTATCCGCCTGGTTGTTAAAAAAAACACAATTATTCTAAATTATGATAATCAATTCAATTTACTTGTGGGTGGGTGTTAGGGTATTTATTTTGACAAGAATTTCTTGGAATGGATTTAGGAATTATGTACCGGTATTATTGTAATAAACCCTCAATCATAATTTATTGTCAAACACATGAGTAGTATAGAGACGGCACGAAGTGTATTATTTTGCCGGGGGAGATAACTCTTGCATCCACCGGGGGGCGCTGTTTCCAGGTTAAAGTTTAGGAAGCACTCATGCACGCCTTTGACCTCTGTGGCGGTAGGTGGCGGTCACGTGGCGGTCATGGGCATGTATTCTTCCGCGGTGATGCGGTCTGGTGGTGATGCGGTCGCGAGAAAAAGCTTCCGCGGAGAAAAAGTAGTCCCCAGACTTGAAATACGCTGCATGGTCCGATTGGGTCGAGTGAGATATCAAAGTGAAGCATTCGTGAAGGGGCATCCAGTCATGGGTGGGTGCATGTAAAATTAGGATTTTTTCCCGAAACTATAAAAAGCGGAACACGGACTTTACCCCTAAAATAGGGGAAAACACCTATCAACCCTAGTCAAAAGGGCTAATATCGGTCCCCGGGCTTATTGGGACCTGCCTATCAAGTCAATGGGGTGGGTGCATGTAAAATTAGGATTTTTTTCCGAAAATATAAAAAGCGGAATACGGACTTTACCCCTAAAATAGGGGAAAACACCTATCAGCCCTAGCCAAAAGGGCTAACATCGGTCCCCGGATTTATTGGGACCTGCCTATCAAGTCAATGGGGTGGGTGCATGTAAAATTAGGATTTTTTTCCGAAACTATAAAAAGCGGAACACGGACTTTACCTCTACAATAGGGGTCTGTATTATACAATATAAGGGAAAATGCCTGTATGGGGTATGGGGATGGACAATTTTTTTCGTGGGCTTTACTATGGCTTGTGGGGTCTCGTTATCAAAGTGAAGCATTCGTGAAGGGGCATCCAGTCATGGGTGGGTGCATGTAAAATTAGGATTTTTTCCCGAAACTATAAAAAGCGGAACACGAATTTTACCCCTAAAATAGGGGAAAACGCCTATCAACCCTAGCCAAAAGGGCTAACATCGGTCCCCGGATTTATTGGGACCTGCCTATCAAGTCAATGGGGTGGGTGCATGTAAAATTAGGATTTTTTTCCGAAACTATAAAAAGCGGAACACGGACAATGGGAAGGGTCCCGGAGCGAATCGATGAAATTTTTGGGAAAAGTCACCGAGGTCTGTATATAGGCCCATAGGCTGGCCATGGGGGGTATAGGTCCAACCTGGGAAATTCACACACGTTCATTGTGATATGGGTTGCTTGGATTTGTTTTCACGTCTCGTTATTTAGAACACGATGGGAAGGGTCCCGGAGCGAAACGGTGAAATTTTTGGAAAAAGTCACCGAGGCCTGGGTAGGCCCATAGGCCTATACTGCATGGCTATGGGTGTATAGGTCCATACGGGGTGGACGTTTTGGGATCTTGGTGGGCCACTAATGGTCCGATGGGATCGAGTGAGGTATCAATGTGAAGCCTATGTGAGCGGGCAACCGATGGGATGGATGTGGGGTAGGAATATCGTCATTCTGCGCATGCGCAATAGACAAAGTGTATGGAAATAGACGTTTTGGGGTCCAGGTGGGCCACTAGTGGGCCGATGGGATCGAGTGAGGTATCCATGTGAAGCCTATGTGAGGGGGCTAGACTAGGGTGTCGTTTCCATTCTGCTGCGCAGGTCACGTGGGTTGTGACGTCACTTCCGGGTTTCACCTTCAAACCCAGAAGAGTTCCAATTTTCTCTTAGACGTCCGGATGTTCAACCTCCGGGGTTTTTCCCGGCCCGGCCCGCCCCGGCCGCAGCGCGCGGGTTACTCCGGCCGCTGCGCGCGCGCGCGTCATCACCGGCAGTGCGCGGATGAATGTCGGGTCAAAAGGTCCAAGGTCTCCCTTTCGGCAAGGTTCGGAGACAATGTTGCGGCATCGATATACAGAGCTTGAACCCCAAAAGGGGATTGTAAATTAATCTGGGAAGGATGGGCAGTTCCATTTGGACCAATCAGCGGTCGAGAAAAAGAGCCAATGAGCGATCGATAAAAGAACAAATGGACGGGTACTAGAATTTCGCTCACGTCTGCGCCTACATCCGGGTACTGGGATGCTTTCGCCTACGTCCGCGCCTACATCCGGGTTCTTGTACACCCGGGTAATGTTTTCTGGACATGGGTGGGTTACCTTTGGCTCCATTCTAGGCCACTGATTGGCTAATACGGTGTTCAAAGCCAGTTTCATGCATTATGCTCATATAGAAAACACACAAGACAGGGTTTTTTGGTGAGATCTCATTTTTGTTTTTTATTCAGTAACAGCAACAACGTGAGAACAACCACGTGAAAACTGAAGCCCAGAACAGGGGGCTTGTACATTGGAAGAACTGAAGCCCAGAACAAGGGGCTTGTAAACCTAAGCCCAGAACAGCGGGCTTGTGTAAACTGAAAGAACTTAAGCCCAGAACGGGGCTTGTACATTGAAATGATGGGCGGCCCAGTCATATACGAGTACATCGCGGTCCTCGGCCTTGGGGTACTCGTCAAACATCTGTACGATGGTAGATAAGGGTCTTCCCCGGCATCGATGGTACAGGTAAACAAGCAATATTGTCCGCACACGCTACTGGCCAGGCTTTGCAACGTTTGACTGTTCCAACACCACGTCTCTGTGCCTTGATCCATGAAGTCTGTTAAATCGGGATGGAGGGGTGGCAGGCCGTACAGGTCAAAGTATTCGCCCTGCTGTTCTGTCAAGTACACGCCCACCAAATGTTCACAGGGCCGATCCATCGGGTCCGTGTTGAGAACGTAAGCAGCAGGATACATACGGTCTAATGGGAACACATCTCGGGCGAACACCCCTTGAAACACCATATGTGTCTCTGGGTCATTCTACAGCACGGTGGTTATCTGGTCTGTATCCATGTTAGGTGGAGAAGTCACACAGGACGTTGCGCGCTTTGTCTACTTGAATGATGTTGTCAAACTCGGCGTAGCAGATCACATTGACGGTGCTCCGGAGGGCTCGTGCAAAGTGGATTTCCAACCGTAAATTGCCTTGCTTGGCGAGGGCCAGCTGATGGTCGTTCTCTAAGGTGGGGGTCAGATCGAAACAGAACAACGTGTATCCGTTCCCGTAGTCCTCCCGACTGATCATATTCCCTTCGTCCTGGTTGAGAGAGAGAGAGAGAGAGAGAATTAAGGTTTAGCGTCGCATTCAGCAATATTTCAGCTATATAGCGACGATCGTCCTGGTTGATTTGACCGCTGGCTGTAAACAGGCTCTGATAGGCTCGAATGAAATTCGCGCGCCCAAATTTCGGTGTTAAGGCCGTGGCTGGGACCTGTTGTCCATCCACATGCAGGGCCACAAAATTGATGCCGAAATGTTTAAAGTCAAACGGGTTCTCTGGGTAGGCTCCGCTGAAACTGGTATTTTCCACACAGGCCAGGATCAATCGCTTGGGTAGTTCCCCCAGGAACAGGTTTTCTTTGTTGGGTGGCCCTCCGCAGTTTCGTAGTAATGGCCCCTCTCTAATTTCATAATACGATAGACTGCCCTTGTTCTGCTACATCATAATTCTTCTTGTCTTCTTAATAGCTTATATCTATAATGCCATCCTATTCAGCATTATCAACGCTGCAAACGAGTACGTACAAATCGAGTGCTGGCTTCGTCTACACGCTGATCGGGATCATGGAGTAAAGTTTGTCCTGCCTCAGTTATGCCCCTTGGGTGTGCCTAAAAATCGGGACTCATTTACGGGAAGAAAATCTGACAAAAAACGGTTAGGTTAACATCCCCTTTTTTTGCCTTTTTAAGTTGAGACCGGACCAGGGAACGTGAGTAAGAAGTTTAATTGAAATCGCTCTTACAGATTTTTCTGGAAATTGAGCCGAATTTGACCATTTTTCGACATTTTTAAGGGGTTTTCTAGGAAAAATGAAGCAAGCATGGAGGAGAATGTTCGAGTTAAATTTTTCTATAACATAGCAGTGTTATATCTTAAAATAATAGTTTCATCATGCTCTTTCAGAAAATATATACATATAAGTGATTTGGGTTGAAGGTTTTGCGACAACTGGTGGCCGAAAAACGGACCCATAGTCTATTCCATGCCGAATAAAAGAATCTCCGGAGTGCACCCTTTAAGGCATAATAGTGGAGTCTATGCATTATCTTAATGTAGACTCCGTTACGGAGCGGAGATGTATCATTACGCCAGATTGTTTAATTTTGACTGCCTAGTTATACCTGAAGCGCTATTTTCGGAAGCAGGTGGAAAGAAGACCAGGAGTTCGATTAAAATAATCCACAGTGTGTCCATTAGTATACAATTGAGGTTACTGCATGCTGTATTCCATACAGGAGTTATCTCCCCCTGGACAGATTTCGGTGGATATTATGGCAGAACGAGGTCCTATCAGAATGATATAAATTTGTCAGGTAAATTTTCTTTACAAGAGAACCCATTTACAGTCCATAAAGGATGGAATGGATGTATATTATTATGGTTTTACAAATTATTTCTCAAGTTTCTGAAGTATTTCCCATGTTTTTAAGAGAAAATTGAGTGCAAAATTACCAATAATTTGACTTGGTTACATCGCTTATTTGCATTTTCCCGCATTTCTGCTATCATTGAAAAGCGGAAAAGTAACCACGGCCTTCATATTGCCGAATGGATGACCATTATTAAGAAGAAATAGGTTAATTTTGAGTTTTGTTCTCGAAAATCCTGCTAGAATTGGCAAAATTGATCAAAACAAAGATGGGGTAGGGGGAAAGTTATCGGTCGGATTTCCCAAAATAATATGTATAACTGGCAAGTGTTGTATACCGCCATACTCGCAAACACTCTGAGATTACGACACATGTGAATAATTAATTTCGTAAAAAACATCCTGCCCCTTAAGGTGGCCCTCCGCAGTTTCGTAGTAATGGCCCCTCTCTAATTTCATAATACGATAGACTGCCCTTGTTCTGCTACATCATAATTCTTCTTGTCTTCTTAATAGCTTATATCTATAATGCCATCCTATTCAGCATTATCAACGCTGCAAACGAGTACGTACAAATCGAGTGCTGGCTTCGTCTACACGCTGATCGGGATCATGGAGTAAAGTTTGTCCTGCCTCAGTTATGCCCCTTGGGTGTGCCTAAAAATCGGGACTCATTTACGGGAAGAAAATCTGACAAAAAACGGTTAGGTTAACATCCCCTTTTTTTTGCCTTTTTAAGTTGAGACCGGACCAGGGAACGTGAGTAAGAAGTTTAATTGAAATCGCTCTTACAGATTTTTCTGGAAATTGAGCCGAATTTGACCATTTTTCGACATTTTTAAGGGGTTTTCTAGGAAAAATGAAGCAAGCATGGAGGAGAATGTTCGAGTTAAATTTTTCTATAACATAGCAGTGTTATATCTTAAAATAATAGTTTCATCATGCTCTTTCAGAAAATATATACATATAAGTGATTTGGGTTGAAGGTTTTGCGACAACTGGTGGCCTAAAAACGGACCCATAGTCTATTCCATGCCGAATAAAAGAATCTCCGGAGTACACCCTTGGCGCTCATATTTCCAGCAGACACAGAGAACACTTTGGTTTGCACACGTTGGATAGGGTACTGGGCTGGTTTTGTTTCCAAGGCTTTGAGGTGTCCCAATTGAACGGCTGGATTCGGTTTCACTTTTCGGACATACAGGACTGCGTCTTGGATGACAATCTTATAGTCAGCTGCATGCCCGTCTACGTTAGTGGCCATCAAGGCGAAGGTCGGAGGCGCCCGTATCAGTCGGATTTTGATGGGGATCTTGTTCAAGAGGTACCGGTCTTGCATGAACATGTCTGCGTGCAGTCGACCCATGAGATCCACCGAGACGCCGTTCGCGGTCAAAGCCTTCCGTTTGTTATATCCCACATTGTCGTTCTCTACGCCCATGTGCTGGGCTGTGTCCTGGTAGAATAAAGCGGCTGTCAGTTGAGATTTTTTAGCCTCTCGCCCATGCGACAACAGCGTCTCGATGTAGGCTCGATAGGGGTACGTGTTGGTCGAGTCACTGATGAGTTTGTCGCTGAGAAATATATCCACCTAACATCGAGTGCAGCCAGAGATTCGTCGGGCCCACCGTTGCTTGGTCCACGATTCTGGAGCCATCTCCATTGACGATCTTGGCTTTCACATACAAGTATGTATGGGCTAAATCTACAAAGGCCGTATCCGCATTACTGATGGTGAACTCGATGGACCCTGTTTCGTTGATGCTGGAGAGCGGGAGATGCTCCACCCATAATCCTTGTTCGGCACTGGTCTGTGTGGGCGGCACGGTCCACAAATCAAATTCACTGTTGGTGGAGGGACAGGACTCTGCGTGGATCAAGGACATGTTTTAGAAAAGATATCCTGGGTCTTCGATGTGCGTCGTCGCTGGGTCGGTCGTCGACTGGTGCGTGGTCTCGGTGGTGCAGGTTTTTTATTCCCTACGGTGCGTTGTGCTTTGGCCACTAAGACGCCTCCTGCTTCTTTGGCCCGCCGTTTCAAGGCTTCTTTGGGTGCCGTACCCCCCAAGACATCACCGGCGACTTGCAGTCCACTGCGTACCGCTTGTTTGCCGATTGCTTTCACCCGACGCGTGTCCAAGGGCAGGAACGTTTTGACGATGCTCCCGAGCATGTTCCCCAGTCCATGTCCTCGTTGCATGCGTGCACCACTAAATACCGGAAGGCCACCGCCGGCCTGTTGGGCATAATCGTCCATATAGCTGCGTGCATCGCACTCGTAAGGCACCTTCATTATACAAAGTGGGGAGCACGTGCTTGTCAGCACCACTTTCCCGCGTTCGAATGCCACCGGTCGTCCCGTGTCATCTCTTATATCCACCGTGATCGT
Organism: Hanleya hanleyi; assembly: GCA_036873755.1. NCBI lineage: Eukaryota > Metazoa > Mollusca > Polyplacophora > Lepidopleurida > Hanleyidae > Hanleya > Hanleya hanleyi. The sequence continues at coordinate 8,225 of JAVTVY010005129.1, read as the reverse complement.
GTTGATGTCGGTTTGTCGTACGGGTAGGTAGAGCATGTGAGTGAAACTGTGGGTGACTTGATCTCCATACGTCTTTTTAATGGGCACCACCCGTAACAGAGGTGTGTTGATATCGCCCAAGATGTGGTTGTCCACCACGTCCGAGTAGACGTCGAGTCCGTACATACCCGACTTCGTATCCATCGGGATCTCGCCTTGGTGGGCGGTGGGACCAGCGAACGTCTGTAGATCGACACCCAGCATTTGCTGTAGGATAGGACTCAGTACGACATTCGCGTTGGCGGTGACGATAAGCTGTGCCTTGTCGTTGTGTGTTGTAATCGAAGTCCACGTGATTCTTGAAGGGATAGGCTTTGATGGGTCTTGAAGTATTCGTGACCTCCCGTAGAGCCTTATAATGCAACAGTCTTGACAGCCCACCCATGAACTCCTTGGGAGTATCGTATTGGCCATCGGAGAGGGTGAGTCGGGTGTCTTTTCCTTCGTAGGTCACCTCGTACCACACTTCATTGGCTCGCACGTTGTACCACGAGTAAGGGTATTGGATATCCACGAGGCCACATTCCCAGCGCCCAGGTAAATGCAACGGTTGCGGTAACTGGGTCACGTACTTGGCCAAGATGTTGTCAGGAAACACATCCAGCGAACTGTTACTGGGTAGGGTGAGGTAAAACATGGCGACTGAGCTGTCCTGCTGCTGCTGTTGGTTTTAATAGGTGTTCCAGGCCTTGGGCGGTTGTGTCCGGCGTCGTGTTCGTCGCGTTGACTTGCTACGTGTCACGGCTCTGGAGATGTGGGGTGTCCTGATCAAGGATGGTTTTTTAAAGGTCTGAAAAGAAGGTGCCCGTTGTGGTGGTAGTGTTTTGGGGGGTGATACCGGTTCCCATTCGGATTCCCAAGAAGGTAGTGGGCCACTCGGCGATTGCTGGGTTCGCTGCATAAAGGCCCAGCGGTTGGGGTTCCCCACCAATTCCTGTGGTACATGCATGTCTTTCAAGCCTTGAGCGAAGACCTCCCATCCTCGAGGATCCGTGTGCGACCTGCGTTTACGCATCAGGTCATTCACTAAATCCGTCATGTGGGTGCCGGGGACCACCTGATTCTGTACCAGTAGTTCGCCTTTATCATTCCAAGTCATGTTAGGATTCTGTTTCACCCGTTGTAATACCAGGCCAGCTTGTTTCTTGAACGATGCAGGTACACTCTTCAGGACTTCATCTTCCACCCATTGTGGGGCTGTGGGTGGTACCCCTGGTAATGGCGGTTGTTGGAGCGGTGCTGAGGTCGGCGGTGTGTCGCGTGGTGGTGGTGGTGGTGCTGGTGGTGTAGAGAGGGTTTTGTATTGGTCCATGAACGTCATGTACCGTTGAAGCGTTTCATTGTACCGTTGTACTTTCTCACTGTCGCTTAACCCCGGTCTCTGTAAGATCTGTTGCATCTCTCCATCGAGGGTGTTTATGGTCTTCACCGTAGGTGGGACAGGGTAGGGCGATTGGAGGTTTTGAAGGAATCGTGGTTCGACGAGGACCATTTTTTCGTGTGGTTCATTGTCGGCCGAAGAGTCCACCCAATACTGGACCCAACACGGAAGCGGCCAACGGTGCTAAGATGGCCCCGAGAAAGCTGTCTTTCTGTAACACCTTTTTCTTTTGTGTTTGAGGGACCCGCTTCTGGACTAAGGTTCGGAGACCTGTCTTATCCTTGGCCAACTTGGTCTTCTGAGCCGGAGTCAGTGGAACGTTGCCTTTTAACAGGTTGTACCCGATCTCGCACAGACAGCGTACAAGGTCAGGGTCCGCACCGCGTACAATGGTTCGGACCAACTCCGGTGGGGCCGTCTTCAATACACGGAGCGTCGGGGCGTGCTTCCGTACTCGCGCAGACATCATGTACAACTAATACTAGAACCCACAACTCTGCCCTTCTTATCTACCTCAGAGAACAGAGACAAAATCAACCATGCTGTGGTATTAATTCTTTTTATTATCCCCATCATCAAACACACACACTCCAGCTGGGGGAGCCACTGTGGGTGTGTCTACATTATTTTGCATGTACACGTGGTGGGCCTCTCCGGGAAAGATGCCGGTCCGTAGTCGAAGGTGATCGGGGGTGGCTTGCTTGAGGTCGAATAGCATATACCCGTGCTGAGGGGTTGTCGCATCTTTAAAGGCTTCCAACGCAAACGGTGTGCGGCCGGGATACATCTGTCTCGCCAGGTGCAGCAGTTGTGTGGTATCTCTCGGGTTTTTGAAGACCACCAGGTAGTGGGCATTTAAGCTGATGTTCCGATGTTCTTTGTTTTTGCTGAACAGATTCTGCACAATGTAGATGATGCTGAGCCGTCGATGATGGCTGCCTTTGGTAAAGAGTTGGGTGACCCGTGCATCCGTCTCCGTCATGAGATCATTCAGAACCACCAAGGTGTCGGGTTCCAAATCGGCCAGGTTGGGTAGGCCTTCCACGAACGTGATGTGGGGCATTGCTGCATACGCTTCCTGCCATTCTCCGTACCACCACACGACTCGGGCAATGGGTGGGGTGATCATGCTGTCGGCGTGTTGAAGGAGCTTCCTGACGAAGTGCGTTTTGCCGGAGCCCGTCGGTCCTGCGATGACGCAAGTGAAGGAATGCTGCCACCGAGGGTCCATGGTTCGAGCTGTGTGCGCTGTCGTGGTAATCCGCTCTTGTAAATTTCGTACGACTGAACTGGAGTGGTGGTGGTGGGTACAACGTCGGTCGTCGTTGTCTGTTCACTGTGAGTGATGATGGTGGTGGGTATAACGTCGGTCGTCGTTGTCTGTTGACTGTGAGGGATGAAATCCGGTGGGTTTTCAGACGTAGTGGTGTTCTTGGTAGGTGTGGGTTGGTGGAGTTTGACGCTTTGGCTTAGTTCAGACGGGGTGTGGTGGTGACTGGCTCGATAATGCAATTGGTGCGCAGCCCGTAGACTGAAGTTTCACTGATGGCTGTAGTTCTCAGTTGTTATAGCGTTGTCGTAAAACACATTAATTCCGTACAACAACACTCAGCAGGGGTTTGAAGCAATTTGACTACTCACAAAGCCCACTTGCGCTTTGCGCGTTTTGGGAGACGCTGTGTTCAGAGGCAGCTGCTGCTTGTCCATAGCACCGTGGTGGAACGTGGAATGAAGGATGACGGTAGTGGTGTCTGGCTTTATAGTCGTTTCGCCTGGTTGGCGGGGACCCAGGAATTGAAGGAACTGGGCCAGCCTTGCCATTTGACGAAATGAAACAGTTTGCCACGTCTACTTTCCGTTTTCAAAATCTGCTCCACCGTGTAGTAGTCTTGCTGTGTTTTTACGACAGGCTGTAATTCCATCTCGTAAAACGTCCCTAGCAACGGTTCCCCTTGAAGATCTTCCAGTTCATAGACTCGCTGCTGTTGGGGTAGGCGCCGTTTAATCAGGAAGTGCTCATCGCTCCAGTTGGACAAGTAACTTTTCTCAAATTGACCTTTGACTTTACTGATCCGTACAGGGTCTCCGACCTTGTACACCGCCTTCGTCGTTCGCTGCGATTACCTGGGGTACAAGACACGCCGGACTTGGGCTTCATTGCGTTGGGTCACGGTAATGGGGGCTCTCTCTATACTCCGATGATAGGCTCGATTGTAACCACTCACAAGTTTCGGGAGAACATCGATGTACCGCCTTGTATTCTTATAGGTGAAATATTTATACATGCGGCCTTTGAATGTCCTGTTGAACATTTCCACCACGGAAGCCTTGGTCTCGTTGTACGTATGGAAGAAAAACACCTTCTGGTCTTTCAGAAACTGTTGGAACGGTCTGTTGAGGAATTCCTGCCTTCGTCGGTTTGCAAATACAAAGGTTTGCGCCCGGTCTTGAAGATGTCTTTGAACGCCCCTATGAGATTCGCCCCCGTTTTCGTCCGGATGGGTACCACCCACGCATACTTCGACAGGATATCGATGCACGTCAAGATATACCGATTCCCATCGTTGTGTTCGGCAAAGGCGCTCATATCGACCAAATCCGCTTGCCACTGGGCATCTATTCCTCCCATGATGACCCGGTTCCGTAGAAAATGGCGACGGACAGATCGATGTAAGGTATAGGTGTCTTGTTTTCTTAACCAATCTCGGACTTGGGCACGTTGTATCCCCTGGGGTTTGGCCGCTCGATAGAGAGCCGACAATGCACTATAGGCCGCCGGACTGTCGGGACTGTAGTATAAGTTATCCAACACCTTCTCCCAGCGCTTCATGGTGACAAATGATGATGGACCCTGGCTCTATCGTTTATTTATAACGGGTATATCTTGGGCCGGAGTTTCTTTCTGATTTTCTTCGTGGCTTCCACAGTGTCCATGGTAAATGACCAGTCCAACTCGTCTGATGACCGCTTGATAAGCACTTGATCCACATCTACCACGGCATCTTCCAATGCAGACCATAGATCAGGGTGAAGGGTAAAATGCACTGTACCCCCATCTAGCCGAGCCAATTGAGCAAAGAAAGGGCCTCGTAGGATGTACACATCGTCACACAAGTGGATGAGGTCGCCGTCTAGTTCACCAGACAACAGCCGTTTGAATTTGGTCCAGCCCTCCCGGGACAGACGAATGTGGGCCGGGCACGGTTGTGTAGGGTCCGCATCACAGATGTCTCCCACCTCCTCCAATTATAGCGACCTTATCCCCATACACGTGCAGGAAAACCTCGGGGGTCAAGCTGAGATACGCCAGTATTATATGCTCCGTCATGGTCAGTACGTGAATGGTACCAGATTTGACTGTCTCTCGTATTTATATGGAGAACCCCGTGAGATCAAAGGATCGGGTGGTCATGTCTAGCCGGGTAATCAATGGTATCGTCGTCTGGTTCATGGCTAGCCATTTGTTCATTGGGTTCTGCCGCCGCTTCTCTCAGGGCACGAGCCCACTCCAACTCGTCTGATGACCGCTCATCCGGTGTAAACAGCTGGTCCACGATGGGCACCACTTTCTCAAAGGCTGTCCACAGATCGGGGTCTAGGGTGAAGCCTCGCGTAGAGTCTTGGTAACGGCCCAGGCGTGGGAAGAAGGGTCCACGGTGTACGTAGATGGCATTGTCTATGTGGATGAGGTGTCCGTCGAGCTCGCCGCTCAACACCCGTTCAAATTTGGTCCAGCCGTCACGGTGTAGCGTAACCGTATTCGATACGGTCTCAGCGCGCGACCAGCAAACATCTCCACGGTCTTCCACGAGGGTGACTTTATCTTCATAGACGTGTAAGCTCACCCGGGGTGTAAGGGGAAGGATGGCTCGTAGGACTGGTGACATGCTTGATCCAATGACGAACGGTGAATTACAACACATATAAGGGAAGTGGGAAGAGGTGCCGACATACTGACTGCGTCACATGACTTCACAGAATAGTCTTCTGGTTAACCTATTCTAAAGCACATACCAAGAATCTAACGATTCGTGATATGTGTTGTATCTCAGGTACGCTTTTATTGTACCTGTTCATGTAGCAACTTGGATGATATGACCACACGGCCCCTAGCACCGGCATAAGCGGTATTAGATACAAATCTAGAGAGCTATGATGGAAATGCTCTGACAACTCGTATACTGGTAATTGGTGAGCTATTTCGCTGTGACAACTCGTACATTGGAGATACACACACTCTGTCTGACCCTCGTATTTATGGTGAGGTCCCACTGTCAATGCCACAGCGCTAGGGTCAATAGGGCACAGACTATTTTGAGGCCAACCAGCCGTCGCTGGTTTCGGCGTGAGCGCTCGTGGTCCATAGCCCGAGCATCAAGGATGGCTGTCATAGTTCAGTAGTGGTGAGTGATGGCACACCTCTCCATCGAGTGCACTCTGTCGAGGACCGCTTCTGTGAACTCGTTCAAGATCTGGCGTCGCCCCTCGTTGTCGTCGCCATCTGCAAACATGGACCGGACCACCGCTCGGTAACCCGTGAATGAATTCACCACGGTGGCATGCTGTAAAATTCGAGTCGCATAGGGCTGGATCTCCGTCATGGCTCTGCTCCGTCATGGCTCTGCAACCGTAGAAATGAAGGTGTGGGATGCAGAGGGACGTGTTTTATAGACCATGTCACACATGCGCGCCTAGATGTAGCTCTACGGGTGTAGTCCGTGATACGTACTATTCTGATTGGTTATGTGGCTCCTATAGAGATAGTACCTTAGGTGGCCCTCCGCAGTTTCGTAGTAATGGCCCCTCTCTAATTTCATAATACGATAGACTGCCCTTGTTCTGCTACATCATAATTCTTCTTGTCTTCTTAATAGCTTATATCTATAATGCCATCCTGTTCAGCATTATCAACGCTGCAAACGAGTACGTACAAATCGAGTGCTGGCTTCGTCTACACGCTGATCGGGATCATGGAGTAAAGTTTGTCCTGTCTCAGTTATGCCCCTTGGGTGTGCCTAAAATCGGGACTCATTTACGGGAAGAAAATCTGACAAAAAACGGTTAGGTTTTCACCCCCCTTTTTTTTGCCTTTTTAAGTTGAGACCGGACCAGGGAACGTGAGTAAGAAGTTTAATTGAAATCGCTCTTACAGATTTTTCTGGAAATTGAGCCGAATTTGACAATTTTTCGACATTTTTAAAGGGTTTCTAGGAAAAATGAAGCAAGCATGTGGAAGAATGTTCGAGTTAGAATTTTTTTCTATAACATAGCAGTGTTATATCTTAAAATAATAGTTTCATCATGCTCTTTCCGAAAATATATACATATAAGTGATTTGGGTTGAAGGTTTTGCGACAACTGGTGGCCGAAAAACCGACCCATAGTCTATTCCATGCCGAATAAAAGAATCTCCGGGGTGCACCCTTTAAGGCATAATAGTTGAGTCTATGCATTATCTTAATGTAGACTCCGTTACGGAGCGGAGATGTATCATTACGCCAGATTGTTTAATTTTGACTGCCTAGTTATACCTGAAGCGCTATTTTCGGAAGCAGGTGGAAAGAAGACCAGGAGTTCGATTAAAATAATCCACAGTGTGTCCATTAGTATACAATTGAGGTTACTGCATACTGTAACTTGTTCCATACAGGAGTTATCTCCCCCTGGACTGAGATTCAGGTGGATATTGTAGCTGAACGAGGTCCTATCAGAATGATATAAATTTGCCAGTGTAAATTTTCTTTACAAGAGAACCCATTTACAGTCCATAAAGGATGGAATGGATGTATATTATTATGGTTTTACAAATTATTTCTCAAATTTCTGAAGTATTTCCCATGTTTCTAAGAGAAAATTGAGTGCAAAATTACCAATAATTTGACTTGGTTACATCGCTTATTTGCATTTTCCCGCGTTTCTGCTATCATTGGAAAGCGGAAAAGTAACCACGGCCTTCATATTGCCGAATAGATGAACATTATTAAGAAGAAATGGGTTAATTTTGAGTTTTGTTCTCGAAAATCCTGCTAGAATTGGCAAAATTGATCAAAACAAAGATGGGGTAGGGGGAAAGTTATCGGTCGGATTTCCCAAAATAATATGTATAACTGGCAAGTGTTGTATACCGCCATACTCGCAAACACTCTGAGATTAAGATACATGTGAATAATTAATTTCGTAAAAAACATCCTGCCCCTTAAGGTGGCCCTCCGCAGTTTCGTAGTAATGGCCCCTCTCTAATTTCATAATACGATAGACTGCCCTTGTTCTGCTACATCATAATTCTTTCTTGTCTTCTTAATAGCTTATATCTATAATGCCATCCTGTTCAGCATTATCAACGCTGCAAACAGTACGTACAAATGAGTGCTGGCTTCGTCTACACATGATCGGGATCATGGAGTAAAGTTTTGTCCTGCCTCAGTTATGCCCCTTGGGTGTGCCTAAAAATCGGGACTCATTTACGGGAAGAAAATCTGACAAAAAACGGTTAGGTTTCACCCCCTTTTTTTTGCCTTTTTAAGTTGAGACCGGACCAGGGAAGGTGAGTAAGAAGTTTAATTGAAATCGCTCTTACAGATTTTTCTGGAAATTGAGCCGAATTTGACCATTTTTCGACATTTTTAAGGGGTTTTCTAGGAAGAAAAAATGAAGCAAGCATGGAGAAGAATGTTCGAGTTAAATTTTTCTATAACATAGCAGTGTTATATCTTAAAATAATAGTTTCATCATGCTCTTTCAGAAAATATATACATATAAGTGATTTGGGTTGAAGGGTTTGCGACAACTGGTGGCCGAAAAACGG
>JAVTVY010005128.1:0-38540 GCA_036873755.1 Hanleya hanleyi | reverse complement strand
GCCAAAGCACAACGCACCGTTGGGAATAAAAGAGCTGCCCCACCGAGACCACGCACCAGTCGACGACCGACCCAGCGACGACGCACATCCAAGAAGACCCGGGATATCTTTTCTTAAAACATGGCCTTAATCCACGCCGAGTCCTGCCCCCTCCACCAACAGTGAATTTGATTTGTGGACCGTGCCGCCCACACAAACCAGTGTCGAACAAGGATTATGGGTGGAGCATCTCCCGCTCTCCAGCATCAACGAAACCGGGCCCATCGAGTTCACCATCAGTAATGCGGATACAGCCTATGTGGATTTAGCCCATACCTACTTGTATGTGAAAGCCAAGGTGGTCAATGGAGCTGGCACCAGAATCGCTGACCAAGCAACGGTGGGCCCGACGAATCTCTGGCTGCACTCGATGTTTCAGCAGGTGGATATTTTCTCAGCGACAAACTCATCAGTGACTCCACCAACACGTACCCCTATCGAGCCTACATCGAGACACTGTTGTCGTATGGCCGAGAGGCTAAAAAATCTCAGCTGACATCCGCTTTATTCTACAAGGACACGCCCGAGCACATGGACACGGCGGACAATGGGGGATATAACAAACGGAAGGCTTTCACTGCGAACAGTGCCTCGGTGGATATGATGGGTCGACTGCATGCAGACATGTTCATGCAAGACCGGTACCTCTTGAACAAGATTCCCATCAAAATCCGACTGATACGGGCGCCTCCCACCTTCGCCTTGATGGCCACTAACGTAGAGGGGCATGTAGCGGACTATAAGATTGTCATCCAAGACGCAGTCCTGTATGTCCGAAAAGTGAAACCGAATCCTGCCGTTCAATTGGGACACATGAAAGCCTTGGAAACAAAACCAGCCCAGTACCCTATCCGACGTGTGCAAACCAAAGTGTTCTCTGTGCCTGCTGGAAATATGGGCGCCAACAAAACCTGTTCCTGGGGGAACTACCCAAGCGATTGATCCTGGCCTGTGTGGAAAATACCAGTTTCAGCGGAGCCTACCCAGAGAATCCGTTTGACTTTAAACACTTCGGCATCAATTTTGTGGCCCTGCATGTGGATGGACAACAGGTGCCAGCCACGGCCTTAACCCCGAACTTTGGGCGGAGGAATTTCATTCGAGCCTATCAGAGCCTGTTTACAGCCACCGGTCAAATCAACCAGGACGAAGGGAATATGATCAGTCGAGAGGACTACGCGAACGGATACACATTGTTCTGTTTCGATCTGACCCCCACCTTAGAGAACGACCATCAGCTGGCCCTGACCAAGCAAGGCAATTTACGGTTGGAAATCCACTTTGCACGAGCCCTGGCGACCACCGTCAATGTGATCTGCTACGCCGAGTTTGACAACATCATTCAAGTGGACAAGGCGCGCAACGTCCTATGTGACTTCTCCACCTAACATGGATACAGAGCAGATAACCACCGTGCTGGAGAATGACCCAGAGACACGTAGGGTCTTTCAAGGGGTGTTCGCCCGAGATGTGTTTCCATTAGACCGTATGTATCCGGCTGCTTACGTTCTCAACACGGACCCGATGGATCGGCCCGGTGAACACTGGGTGACCGTGTACTTGACAGAACAGCAGGGCGAATACTTTGACCCGTACGGTCTGCCACCCCACCATCCCGATTTAACAGACTTCATGGATCAAGGCACAGAGACGTGGTGTTGGAACAGTCAAACGTTGCAAAAGCCTGACCAGTGGCGTGTGCGGACAATATTGCTTGTTTTACCTGTACCATCGATGCCGGGGAAGACCCTTATCTACCATCGTACAGATGTTTGACGAGGACCCCCAGGCCGAGGACCGCGATGTACTCGTCTATGACTGGGCCGCCCATCATTTCAATGTACAAGCCCCGTTCTGGGCTTAAGTTAATGACAAGCCCCTTGTTCTGGGCTTAAGTTAATGACAAGCCCCTTGTTCTGGGCTTAAGTTTACAAGCCCCTTGTTCTGGGCTTCAATGTACAAGCCCCTTGTTCTGGGCTTCAGTTAATTACAAGCCCCTTGTTCTGGGCTTCAGTTTTCACGTGGTTGTTCTCACGTTGTTGTTGTTCACTGAATAAAAAATAAATAAATGAGATCTCACCAAAAACCCCTGTCTTGTGTGTTTTATTCCTAATGCATCAATGCCCAATGTGGAGATTCAGTCAAACTGAAATCAGTGGTGTAGGATGGGGTCAAAATGTAACCCATCAAGGTTAGAATGCAACAGCACTATAGTAAAAAATAGAGAGCCAATGAAATCAGCCTACAGACCAAGTACGTGTCTTTGGTCTAGGTTTGGAGCGGGCATTTCATTGAGGTACGTGTATACAGTGAGTGAAGAGACTCGTCCAACACGTATAGATTATGACTATAAGTTCTATGAGCATAATGCATGAAAGTGGCTTTGAACACCGTATTAGCCAATCAGTGGCCTAGAATGGAGCCAAAGGTAACCCATCCATGTCCAGAAAAACATTACCCGGGTGTACAAGAACCCAGATGTAGGCGCGGACGTCGGCGAAAGCACACCGTGAATACCCCAATTCGATTGGCTGATTGTTCGACCGCTGATTGGTTCTTTTTCTCGACCGCTGATTGGCTCTTTTTCTCGACCGCTGATTGGTCCAAATGGAACTGCCCATCTTTCCCAGGTTCATCTAGAATCCCCCCCCTTTTTTTTGTGCTCAAGCTCTGACTATAGCGATACCGCAACATTGTCTCATTGGACATTGGACCGTCTGACCTGGAGGTGACCCTTTGACCTTTTGACCCGCGTCCGGGGATGACGCGGGATGACGCGCGCGCGCTGCGGGGCGCTGGGGCGGGAAAACACCCCGGCGGTTGAACATTGGAACTCTTCTATGTTTGGAGGTAGTGTTTAGTGAAAACCCGGAAGTGACGTGACAACCCACGTCACCTGCGTATATACTCCTGTAAAATAGAGCCGATTTTATTTCTTTGGAAGGGGCAAGGTCAATAGGACTTGCGCTTTTTATACTACTAAACTGTGATGTAGATTACATCTTACATAGGCCTTAAGGCCGTGATATGCATATGAAGTATTCTTGGGCATGGTCAGTACTTTCCAATTTTCCCTTCGTCTTCTACTCGCCGATTTATATTTTCAATGAATACAAGGTTGTCTTGAGAAATATATCTCAAAATATGTGTACTTCCTATTTCCCGCAGGAATTTATGGAATATCAATTCTTTCCGCAATAAACTTACAATTTACTGGCTATGGTAACGAAATTCTCCGTGTCAATTTGAGGTGGATATGAAAACGCACTGACTCACACGTGCACTGGCAACAATTCGCTACAGTGTAATGAAATGTGTTCATTTTTTAGGCGCCCGTGGTTTATTAATATGCACACACGTATGTTTTTCTTATAGTTCATTGGCTGAACCGCGAGGCGGGGGAAAAAATATCAAACTAATTTCGTCTCGCGAGCAGCGTGTGCGGTGAACGCAAGCCAAACAGCTCAGCAGTTTTACCGGACAGGCCAATGAATGGCATGTTATTTTGACTCGATTCATACGCTCGACTCTTCAAAATGGACTTGAAGAAGACGTTACGCGGGAACTGAAATCAATTTCTTGAAACTTTTGCTCACCGTGTGCGCTGAAACAACAACAGAGCTGACAGGCAATTGAGGCCGTTAGCTCAGCTGATATCGCTCGTGTGCGCCGGATTTTATACCGAAGGAAATATCTGTGAATTTCGATTAGCATACGAATGCATGGTGATGAAGGCTTCATGGTGTGTTATACCCACCTAGGAAAAAAACAGCCACAGATATGCATCAAACACCCGGGAGTATGGATATAGGTATACATCTGGACTAAACTCTTTTATCAGGTAAGCTAGTACTATACTTGCGTTGAATCCCATGCAGACAACCTATTCAAATTTCAATGCATTGGCAACATAGCGTCGCACGAAATATACGCACCCCTGTTGACCAGGATTTTTTTATACTCCCACAACAAGACAATTTGAAGACAATTTTCTAGCGGGGTGTTTTCTTGAACATAATTGCTGTAATATACTCTTCTTTTTGTGGACGCTAAATATAGGGGAGAAAATGGCAACATTGTGACCAAACCATAACAGTTGACAGCTGTAAAAATAGATACCGTGGCATAAATTAGTTGTGTGTTCCAACTAATCTATTGAGAACGTTTTGTTTGATTTTTTGAGAAATATATATTGTTGTGTTCTGAAACTTATGTCACTGGTAAAATGCAATTATTATAGTATTCATTCAAAATATTAGCAAACAACATTCTGTAGAACTATCTGTTTGAAACATTTTCTGTTTTGGGTGTCATTCTCTGGGTTAAATATTGGCGTCAGCCATTGTTGATTTTGACCAGTTCAATACTCGTAGGTTTGATAGGCATTCTTTTCCATTCATGGAATTTTTACAGTTCCACAGTGTCACAAAACAACAATAATGCCATGATGTCACAATAAGACGTTACAAAGACAATTTATCAATACTGACCACAGTAGCAACGTCATAGCGTTGACCCTGACGTCACAATAGAAAATGACAACCTCCCACTCCTATGCACATATGGGAACAGTCCCCCTCAGCCTTGGCGACGTCAAAATTTAACCCAGAGAATGACACCCAAAACAGAAAATGTTTCAAACAGATAGTTCTACTGAGTGCTGTTCGGTAATATTTTAACTGAATACTATAATATTTGCATTGTACTAGTGACGTAAGTTTCAGAACACAACAATATATATTTTTCCAAAAATCGGACAAAACGTTCTCAATAGATTAGTTGGGACACACAATAGAGAGAGCATTTCAGTACACCTCAAAAAAATGAAACCTGGACGGGTATCCTTCATCTCGAGGGGACGCAAGTTCGATTCTTGCTTTCATTATGTGAGTATGTGTTGGACATGTGATCTTTAAATTTTATTATCATCAATACACCTAAAAAAAAGGCTATTTTCATACCCTTCGGCCACCGCGCATGCGCACAATGCCGATAGTTCAATCCCACACCCAGCCCATTAGATGCCCCCTCACCTAAGCTTCACTTTGATACCTCACTCGACCCCATCGGACCAGTAATTGGCCGCCATCTTGTACCCACCATGCACTGACTGACACTGGACCACCACACGACACAAAAACTGGCCGCCATCTTGTACCCACACCAAAAAGGACACAAAAACTGGCCGCCATCTTGTACCCACCTCCCACACCACACGACACAAAAACTGGCCGCCATCTTGTACCCACACCAAAAAGGACACAAAAACTGGCCGCCATCTTGTACCCACCATGCACTGACTGACACTGGACCACCACACGACACAAAAACTGGCCGCCATCTTGTACCCACACCAAAAAGGACACAAAAACTGGCCGCCATCTTGTACCCACACCACACACGACACAAAAACTGGCCGACGACACAAAAACTGGCCGCCATTTTGAACCCACCATGCACTGACTGACACTGGACCACCACACGACACAAAAACTGGCCGCCATCTTGTACCCACCTCCCACCACATCAATCAAAAAATCAGACCACGCCTCCCATCCCCCCACCAGCCAATCAGAATCACGCTTACATACAAACAATTGTGACGTCATAGTTACATCCGGGTGAAACTTACGTCTACTTGCGCATTGCATACTACTCATATACAATACCAACCATGACACTCATATTGTGTGATCGACAATTTTTGCTTGTCGAATTTGGTGAGTTATTATCAGTCAACTGACAAAACAATTTCCAGCTTATCTTCTGGTCCTATATTGTGCAAGCCTTCCATTTGTGTCGGTTATTATAACAAGCCTATTGGCATACTCCTACCGAAGAAGCATAATACAAAGAAAAAGATTATTTGCATTATCATACGTTTTATTAGCAGTCTAAAATTGTCCGTGTCACATATCCCGAACTTAAGAATATTATCAGCCATTGGCTATGCAGTTGTTATCATCATAAATGTAATATTTATCTCTTGTCTAAACAAACCCATTATTTGGTTTTCACAATCGCTTATTGCCATAGCGCCCCCACTTCGAGAGTGGTGTATCGTAACATAAAATTTAACTTAGTACGGGATTCATCAGGAGAATTAGTGATGGCGAGGTCTCGTGGGTACCATTCCGCATTATTATAACAAGTCATTTTCACCAAATGAAGTCATTTGAGCCTATCCTCTGTAAACTGTAATCGGCTTGCGATATATTTAGACTGGACACGTGTTTACTGGATTGCAATATATTTAGCCGCGATACCCGTAGACTGGCTTGTAACCTTTTTTGACTGGAGGCTTGATGACTGGTTTCTTAACACCTGCAAATGTGAAATCAAAGCAAGAAATAAATGAAAAGAAATCAGTCGTTTGATGAATAGTTTTCCATTACTTTGTTTAAAATATTTCTTAATAAGTTGCTAAATTCCAGGGTCCGCGGAGCCGGGGAGCTGTCCGCTGTGTGGGCTATATTCCTCTCCTCCTCCCCCCTCCTCCCCCCCCCCCACCTACCCCCCACTCCTCTGTCTCGTGAAGCATACCTGGATAGTAATCGATATATATAGATGGCGCTGCATGTCATGTCTCGATTATCATCCGGGTTCCCATGGTCCATATCCAGTTTAACCGTCACTGACTGTCAACTTTGAAGACAGTTGCTGCCGAGATATCGAACTTTTCGGATCGGTAAAGTCAACCTTCAGTTTGGAGCGAAGGAAACAGTCAAGTGGACAATGGCTTCGTGTCTCTGAATGAGAACAGGTACAGGAACTTTGGAAACTTCTCCAAAGATGACGTTGAGAAGCATATTTATAACTATCATGATGTACGCGGTTGAGTGGATAGATTAACAGTAGCAGACGCATTTCCTTCAACTGTCGTGGGATGTTAACAGTTTTAAACGATAGTTTGAAGTACGTGTGCTTCACAAGTTGAACAATGAGTCAAATCAATCCAACTATTGTGTCAAAGAAATCATTTCATCACAAAATTGCAGTACTAATCGCGCGTACGGTTTAGGCCGCTGGATCCGAACCTTAGCACCACCCACCCAACAATGCCCCCCTCCCACCTGTCAATATTCTTCTGCATATTTACATCAATATTTCGAGGGGTTTATTTTATTTTTTTATTTTTTTTCATTTTCTGATCATCAAATGTGTGATCATTTGTGGCCAACTGATATCACCGTTGGGTGCCCAAAAATGGCAGAAAACTCGTCTCCAGCCAAATAGGGTCTTGGAGCTTCCGGGGCCTAGGCGTCCCCTGGACCCTCGCCTGATGTGCTGAGATAATTAGCCCCTCCACTTTCAAAATCGCTCAGCGAGCCCTGAATTCTGCAGCATGTTTGCAGTATTTTGATCAATAAGATATGGCGTTTTATTCAGTCAAATCCTAGCATTAAATAACCGTGAATTACTATTCGTGTAAAATACAGTCCATGGCAATAGATTAAACAGAAGAGCGTTTCTACACGAAATAATAAATTATGCATATGAGAGCCTTTACATAGTCCAAAAACAGATGAAAACTCTTCAAAAAAGTTAATTTCTAAAACATAGTATCGCTCCATTTATACACTTCTGCTGAAGCCTATCAATTTATTGACAAACGGCGTACCACAGAGCGTGAAATCATAGAAATGTGTGTAGAGGGGTGGATTGGGGCTAAGGCACTCGCATAATGGTTTAGTAACCATATATTCTAGAAAAATAAAGAAATAAATCACCACCTATACACACTTATACCCAAAAGTAGAATATAGTTATATATACCCGGTGTATATACATACCTGTAATAATGAATATTTTTTCTTTCTCTATAATAAACCATTAATATGCGAGGGCCCTAGATTGGATTGAATAATCGACAACTTACATATCTTGTATCCTACGTAGAATTTAGCGTAGCAGCCGTATTTGGTGTGGAGGTAGTATCCACCGTAGTAGTACTTCCCGTAACCGCATTTGTATTTGGAGTATTCTTGGTACAGTTTCACAGAGACGATGGTCCCGGGTACATAACAGCTGGCTTTGTCATAGTAGTAACCGTAACCACAGATCAGATATTTGTACTTCACATAGCAGTAATCCGGGTACTTAGGCGGGTATTTAGTCGGAGGAGGGGGGGTAGGTGGGTCCTTTGTCGGGTATTTAGTCGGAGGAGGGAGGGTAGGTGGGTCCTTTGGCGGATACGGGTACTTAGGTCGGTACGGGTACTTAAGTGAGTACTTAGGCGGGTGTGGGTACTTAGGCGGGTGCGGATAATTAGGTGGATACTTAGGCGGGTACGGGTACTTAGGCGGGTACTTTTTCGGTGGAGGGGCAGTAGGTGGGTCCTTTGGCGGGTACGGGTACTTAGGTGGGTACTTAGGCGGGTACGGGTACTTAGGTGGGTACTTTGGGGGGTACGGGTACTTAGACGGAGGCGGGTACTTAGGCGGGTACGGGTACTTAGGCGGGTACTTTTTCGGTGGAGGGGCAGTAGGTGGGTCCTTTGGCGGGTACGGGTACTTAGGTGGGTACTTAGGCGGGTACGGGTACTTAGGCGGGTACTTTGGGGGGTACGGGTACTTAGACGGAGGCGGGTACTTAGGCGCTGGCGGGTGTTTGTATCCCGCATCCACTGAAAAAAAAACAAAGACAAATAAACTCAATATTGGATAGGCTCGTACAACAAGCATTCATTTGTTATCACCCGCGCCTAGTATATAGTTGGATAGGAGTATAGTTACCGTAACGAAAGGTCACATATTTGTATTTCACATACCAATGAGGTTTGTATACATGGGGCTCAGGCGTGTAGTACGTCGAATTCGCTGTGAAAAAATATAGTCATTATAGGTTCGGCTCATACAAGAAAGCCAGCTTGGGGGGGAGGAGGGCAAATGGCTCTCCCTACCAAACTTTCTGCGCTATCTCCGGAACGACAACAAATAAGTTTATCATATTGAGGTCATTTTGAGCCTATTTGCATAATCCCCGAGCAGAGGACCATGGGTATATTCAAGATGGCGGCCAAGTGGGGTACCAGAAAAGTGATCCTTTCGTCATATTTCCTCAAAATTTCTGCATTTCCATGATGAAAAGTGGTCAAAAATATTTTATTTCCCATCATAATAATATTTACTAGTTTATCATGCAGTTTTTGCGGAGAAATTGCATAAATAACAAATTCGGAAATTCTGACCGAAAAATCTACCAAAAAATTCCGTTTGTTGAAAATGACGGCACTGTGACCTCATCAAAGCGGCCATCTCGGATTTTTTCACATTTTCTGGTACAGACTGACCCAAGGGTATAGTGTGGTAAGTTTCAGCTCCCTAGCCCAAGGGGTATGAAAAATAATTAAGGCGGGGGGGAGGCATTTCGCCCCCCATACCTCCAGGCCTGGACAGGTACCAAAAAGTCCAAGCCAGATAGGGTTAAGGAACTAGAGGCGGATAAACGTTTCCGTACTAATTGACCCTTATCGCAATACAAGATTTCGGCTCGTATGCGACGCTAAGGGTCGACATATCGGTCCCCAATATCGCTATGGCTGCTGAAAGATTCCAACGTATTTGAAAGATCGAGGTTTGAGGAATGAGTTTTACTTTAATTTACAGACCAGTCAGCAAGTATAAACCCCGCTCAGCCCGCTAATTTTCAGGCGACTTTCATGTCGCGATAGTGTGACATCCTGTCAAACTCACATCCACAGGGATATGCCTAGGCTTGTTTGCCCCTTGCATACGAGTACTGTGGGATCTAGGGAGTAATTTTGAATCTAGATATCGATACCATATCATATCTGTGGCGAAAGGCAAGAATGTTGTTGTACATCTGACATTACTATACGCCGAAATCAAATATATCTTCTCTTCAATAACTTCGGTGTTCATTTCTCCTACACCGATTTATAAGGAAATGATACGAAAAACTAAAATATGATCTTTATTCCAATGCTCTGAACACACCCTCCGAAGAACCATCTTGGCATCAACTTGTGTACCCCCTTACTCTCAGACATAGCCTTTATGCGCATGATTCTTGGCCAACCAAAATCCTCACCGAGTGGAGAGTGGAGTATGCATAGCTTAACATCACGTTGTAATTTTCGAATAAACATGAGCTTCTGCTTAACTTGCTATTATCAAACATAACTTGTCACTGTCCTCGACAGATAAACGTTGTTTTTTTCACTCGTGATCGATGAAAACTGATATTGAATGCGCGCCAGGTTTTCCTGGTAAAACAAAACTAGGATTTAGACCTGGGATTAAGAAATACTAAGGTCAGACAGATATATATCAGCACCATTGTATTGATATATAGACTATAAGGAAGACGATAAGTCAGGCACCAATAATGAGATCAAAAAGTCATTATGACCCCAAAAAGCTAAAACTTATTGAAAAAAATGTTACTCCAGTTCAGAGATGTAGATTGCCCTCCAACTTCAGGAATACCGGTACATCAAACTTATGGCAAATAAAACACATATCACGGTCAAAAGGTCACGGTGGAGGAAATATCCGGAAACCAGTGAAAATATCATTTTTCTTTACATGTAATAACATTTATGAGAGAGGCGATGTGTTGGGTAATTTCAATGAGGTCAAAAGTCAAGGTCAACTTCACTAGCCATCAACAACTAAATGAAACATGAAAAACACATTAACCACTCGTTGATTTATTTTATATGGCATATCCAATAACGACAATTAGGCTCCCGTTTTTCGACAGAGTCGTATACCCTCACTTTGGCTATACACTCTTCCGTTTCTTTTGCATTTCTCTGTTATGCTTCGCATATGACGGATACAACCGAAATGTGGAAGTTACTACCCAATGAGGCTACTTCTACTTCTTCTGACAAAAGACGATTTTAATCCAATGAAATTGTATGAAATCATGTTCTGCCCTCCATTCCCAGTGTCCTTACTCAGTATGTGATTAGGTTATATGGAAGCTCAGAATTTAAAGCTTATAACATAGAAACCGGCCATAAAATGTACCAGATTACCTCCACAGCTTTTAGTTCGTGTCCAAGTGTGGGCGACCTCATAATTGCCATCATTCTTTAGAGTAACACATTGAAACTGACAGTTCCTTGTACGTTAAGGAATAAAAAACACCGGATGGTAAATAGAAACAACAGAAACACCTACAAAATCTGCTCTGCGAATTAATCATGCGCAATTAAATACTCCAAAGAATACTTATTTTGCACATTCCTCATATAAACTTCATCGCCAATCAATTTTTAAGGATATTTAATGTTAACTGTAGACTCACCTTGCTTCAGTGCGATGGCGGTCAATACCACAAGAATCGATGCCAGCAATAATGTCTTCATCTTACCGGGTTTATCTCCCGTTAGGTATCTGAAATGTATCAACATACGAAGACATGGCCATAGGATACAGCGTAGGACAGTCCATACATGACCGAAAATCATTTTCACTATCGGAACGTCTAAATGAGTCTAAATTCAGTACACACATCTGGTTCTGAGAAAGGACAGTCCATACATTCATTCATGGCATAGGACAGTCCATACGTTCAGTCCAGACATAGGACAGCCCATACATCAAGTCATGGCATAGGACAGTCCATACATCCAGTCATGACACAGGACAGTCCATACATCCAGTCATGGCATAGGACAGTCCATACATCCAGTCATGACATAGGACAGTCCATACATCCAGTCATGACATAGGACAGTCCTTACATTCAGTCATGGCATATGACAGTCCATACATCTAGTCCTGACATAGGACAGTCCATACATCCAGTCCTGACATAGGACAGTCCATACATCCAGTCATGACATAGGACAGTCCATACATCCAGTCATGGCATAGGACAGTCCATACATCCAGTCATGACATAGGACAGTCCATACATCCAGTCATGGCATAGGACAGTCCATACATCCAGTCATGACATAGGACAGTCCATAGATCAAGTCCTGATATATAACAGTCCTGACACAAGACAATCCATATATCCAGTCCTCAATAGGACAGTCCGTACATACAGTCATGACATAAGACAGTCTATACATCTAGTTCTGACACAGGAAGGTCCATACTTCTAGTCCTGGCGTAGGACAGTCCACTTGTCTAGTCCTAACATAGGACAGTCCTCACATCTGTAGTCCAGACATAGGGCAGTCCACACATTTAGTTCTGACACAGGACAGTCCATAAATCTAGTCCTGAAATAGGACAGTCCATACATCTATTCTTAACATATGGCAGGTCACATTTCTAGTCCTGACATAAAAACTACGTTCATCATTTTCTCATGAATGGTCATATAGTTCATCATTTTCCATCAGATGTCTTGATAGGGCTATTACATCAATGCTCTTAAATGTTTGTATGTAGTACCGCTCAAGTCGGTGCTAGGGGTCGTGTAGTTACGCCATTCAAGATGTCCACATGAACTTTTACAATAATAGCGTGGCTGAGATACAAATCATCGCAGGGATGAGTTTTGGTTCTTGTGATGTTTTTTAGAAATTTGCAGTCGTATGACTTCTTGTCAGTACTCCGGAATCTTTTACCGTCAACATTGTTATGTTGCGTTAAGTAAAACAGTTCATACATCTATTCCTGACATAGGACAGTTGCAACACCTAGTCCTGGCATATTGTGTGGAGAAAGAATTCGCGTGGACGAACGGAAGATTTTAACCAGGGTGCCGCCACCTGAAGGCAGATCTTGCTGAAACACAATACGAAACGAGGTCTTGCTATAAGAGACCCATACACGGATTGTTTTAGACATGTGACGAGTGGCGACATCCTGTGGCAATGAACGCATATGCCAAATTTCAGAGAAATCCGAAGAAGCCTTTCGAGTTTATCGCGTGCGAAGACATATATAATTGCGTAAGGACAAGCAATGAAGGACAAAATGTAGTCTAGTGGCAGATCTTGCTGACACGCAATACCAATGGACGTTTTGCAACAGGGAATGCGTATACCGCATTTCGGAAAAAATCCGACAAAGCGTTTTAAAGATATCGTTTGCGTAGACAGCACACATGGACATCCACAGAAGGATGGACCGAAAGCCTATTTAAATTCCCCCGGGCGCGAAAGTAAGCTTTTGTCAGGAAGCACCTACATGTAGAAGGTGAGAAATTCGCAGACATCTAAATTTACATAATGTTCCTGCCAAATGAAAGATAATTGCACTCTGCTGGTGATTATGACAATCTAACCATAAATGAAAAACTGTTGTAGTTTGCCGATGGTTAAACCTTAAATTGTGAAACAAAAACGCAACTTACTGAAGTTTGTTCCTAACAACCTCTCGGGAGTACTGCCTGATGACTTGACGGCTATTCTATCTTTATAGTCCAGAGTTTACAAAAAGTTGAATTACGCAATATCAGATTATCAGAAAAAACTACCGCCTCAAGGTTTCATACGCTTCAATTACATCATACATTTAACTTGCTGTGACGTATGGGTCTGTTACTCTTCAGAAGTATGCCTTTCGGTATTTGAACCGCGATTGCAATTCGTTTCGTTTGTACTTTTTGAGGTGTATGTTGATTTTTAGAAGCGCATGAGCGCACATATGTGATCTGTTGGAGAAAGTGTGTTATTTGCCATTTGTTGAAAGAGTTAAGGACCACTCTGACATATTGTTGGTGTTATTCATGTGCTGGGGAAAAGTTTGATTATCTTGAAATGAACATAACATAGCGAGCTGAAGCTTCACGGATATATAATAAAGAATCCAACCACTGTTGTATAATAATACCCCAGCCGCAGTCAGATTTTCGGACAAGACTCTCACTCGACCAGCACACCACCATCATATGTTTGTGGAAATTTCAGGTTACTTTTCAATTCTGTATTATAGCTCTATTGACCTAGCGTTAAGAAGAATGATCTTGAGATTATTGTGAGGTTGTGGGGTCTGGTTTTCTTCGTCTCGCCACGTAAAACACGATGGGAAGGGTCTCGGACCTAAGCGGTGAAATTTTCCGAAATGTCCCGGTACCGGGTAGGTCTGTAAATAGGCCCATACTGGGAAACTTACTCCCGGACATTGCGATATGGGTTGTGGGATCTTGTTTTTCACGTCTCACCACATAGAACACGATGGGCGGGGTCTCGAAGCGTTGAAATTCTTTGAAAAAGTTACTGCGCGCATGCGTAGTGGGCAAATAGTGCTGGGTGGACGTTTGCGATCTAGGTGAGCCCCTAGTGGTCCGATGGTGTCGTATGAGGACTTATTTTCAAGCTCTCGTGGAGGAGCATCCGACTGGATAAATGTATCGTCCGTTTTCATTATTGTGCGCATGCGTAGTCTGGTCGGAGTATAGAAAGCAGATATTCTGGGGGTGCGTGGGTGTTTTTGGGATAGAGATGGACCACTATTGATCCAAATGGCTCGTGGGAGGTGTCAAAGTGAAGCGTTTGTGGGGTCGCGTCAATCTGCGCATGCGCAGTTGAGTGTAGTAAGTAAAGTGGTCATTTTGGGGGTGCCTGGGGTTGTGTTTGGGGTAGAGAGGGACCATCCTTGGTCCGAATGCGCCGTGTGGGGTGTCATTTTGTAGCTCTCGGTATGTAGACCACCATTTGAGGCATGTCCACGTGATATGTGACGTCATTGGTGACGTCATCAGTGGAAGTATTAGCGAAAGCGGACATTTTGTGCTGTGTATGAAATCGTTTGGGGTAGAGATGGACCATCCGTGGTCCGAATGCGTCGTGTGAGGCGGCACCTTGTATCAACGCCTGCCAACGCCAAGCTCAACGCTTCAACGACCTGGTGAATTAGCCCTGAAGCTCTGATTTTCAAGATAGTTCATGAAATTGACACTAATTCATCGAAATGCGGTGACGCCCGTCAACGCCTGTCGTTACACCTTAACGCCCATGATGTAGACCGGTGAGAGAACAACAGCAACAACAAGGATGACAGATCAATCATTTTATTATCCCCTCCAGTACATCAAACCCAAGCTGGGTGAGCTGCGTTGGGTATGTTTACAATACAAGTAACCTCTTGTCCAATCAGAGGCCGCCATTTGGCGCTGCATCTGTCATATTCGTTCTTGCCCGTTAGATGTATTCTCGGCTGCTCTTGTCCAATCAGAAGTCGCCATTTCAGAAAGTTCCATCTTCGGCCATGTTCGCTCTGATCCGTTTGTTCTAATCGTCGTCGGGCAGGCAGGATACCGTTGAGGCAACATATCCTCAAATAGTTGTTTGCGCATTCTGAATATCTATCAGTGCATGGTTGAATACATTCATCCGATGGGGTGGTCGGTCAGCTTGGTAACGAAAAACGTGACACTGGTCACCCTCTCTTCGACACATTGGGTGTTGGGGCGTTGTTGTTGGGCCCATTCCAACACATCCAATTGGTCCACTTGGTCCAGCACGGTCTCTAGCGATGCCCTACCCGTGATGGTAAACGATAGGTCAAATACCTGGATGTTACTTCTCAGATAAAAGTATCGGAGTGAGTGAGTGAGTAGGATTTAACGTCGTTTTCAACATTGTTTCGGTCATATCACGACGGTGCCTACATGTGCCAGAACACGAGAGTGTCCACAGTTCCTATTATTCTGGACACTGATCAGCCCAGTCAGTACAGCACCCGGTCACCCATCCAAGTATTGACCGAGGTCAACGCTGCTTAACTTCGGTGATCTGACGAGAACCGGTGTTCCCAACGTGATGCGCCGTACCTAAAAGTATCGGACTTGGTCTCTCTCTTTATGCTGCGGCACATAACCAAACGCCAGATTCAACTTGACGGCAGTAGTTTGGTCGTTCCACGTACTTGAAGAGCCGAGACAGGTCCTCTATCGGGAAATGGCAGGCGATGAGGGTGGAAACATCGTCGGATCATGAACTAATGATCCCTGTAAATGTCACTTAATGGAAGGGCGTCCGGTAAGAGATCACTGGGGCATCCACTGGATGTTCCTGGAAATGCTCGATGTCGTCAGGCGTATGTGGAACAGTATCACCGGTGTCCGGCTGGATATTTAGGCCCTCCATTGTTGTTGTTGTTCTCTCACCGGTCTACATCATGGGCGTTAACCCTACCTGGGTGTTGGGCGGGTGGTAGGATGGGCGAAATCGCCGCCCTACCAAACTTTCTGCGCTATCTCAGGAACGACAAAAAATAGAGAGCTGAAACTTCGTGACTTTATAGTTTATCATATTGGAGTCATTTTGAGCCTACTTGCATGAGCCCCGAGGAAAGGATCATGGGTAAATTCAAGATGGTGGCCATTCCCAGAAAAGTGATGTTTTTGTCATATTTCTTCAACTTTTCTGCTTTTCTGCGATGAAAAGTGGGCAAAAACTATTTTATTTCACATCACATTAATATTTACTACTTTATCAAGCTGTTTTTGAGAAGAAATTGCGTAAATAAAAAATTCGGAAAATCTGACCGAAAAATCGACCAAAAAATGTCGTTTTTGAAAATGAGGTCACTGTGACGTCATCAAAGCGGCCATCTTGGATTTTTTTACATTTTCTGGTAGAGCTTGACACAAGGGTATAGTCTGGTATGTTTCAGCCCCCTAGCTCAAGGGGTAAGAAAAATAATTAGGGAGTCCATTTCGGTCCCCCAAATCAGGCCACAACAGGTCCCGAAAACGCCCAGGAAAGATAGCATTAACGTGTAACGACAGACGTTGACGGACGTCACCGCATTTCGATGAATTAGTGTCAATTTCATGGATTACCTAGAAAATCAGAGCTTCAGGGCTAATTCACCAGGGCGTTGAAGCGTTACGGTCGGCGTTGGCAGGCGGTGATACAAGGTGACGCCCCACACGACGCATTCGGACCAAGGATGGTCCCTCTCTACCTCAAACACCTTTCTCACCGCCAAAATGCCCGCTTTCGCTACTACTTCTACTGGCGACGTCACCAATGACGTCACAGATGACGTGGGCATGCCTCAAGTCGGGGTCTACACCCTGAGAGCTACAAAATGACACCCCACACGACGCATTCGGACCAAAGATGGTCCCTCTCTACCTCAAACACACCCCCACGCACCTCCAAAATGACCACTTTACTTACTACACCCAACTGTGCATGCGCAGATTGACGCGACTTGCAATAAAAAGCACGCCATTCTGACTCTACCCCACAAAAGCTTCACCTTGACACCTCCCACGATCCATTTGGACCAATAGTGGTCCATTTCTAACCCAAACACACCCCCACCCCAGAATGCCTGCTTTCTATACTACGACCAAATTGCGCATGGGCAGAATAAGACCTCATACGACACCATCGGACCAATAGGGGATCACCTAGAGCCCAAAACGTCCACCCAGCACTATTTACCCACTACGCATGCGCGCAGTGACTTTTTCAAACAATTCCACCGCTTAACTTCAGGACCCCGCCCATCGTGTTATGCGTGACGAGACGTGAAAAACAAGATCCCACAACCCATATCGCTATGTCCAGGAGTAAATTTCCCAGTATGGATCTATCCACTAAGCTAGTATGGGCCAATATACAGACCTACCCGGTACCTGGACTTTTAAAAAAAAGTCACCGCTTATTTTCGAGACCCCTCCCATCGTGTTCTACGTTGTGGGACGTGAAAAACAAGATACCACAACCCATATCGCAATGAACATATGTGAATTCCCCAGTATGGACCTATCCACTGAGCCAGTAGGCCTATGGGCCTATCCAGACCTCCGTGAACTTTTCGAAAAATTTCACCGCTTAGCTTCGGGACCCCGCCCATCGTGTTCTACGTGGTGAGATGTGAAAAACAAGATCCCACAACCCATATCGCAATGTCCAGGAGTAAGTTTCCCAGTATGGACCTATCCACTGAGCCAGTATGGGCCTATATACAGACCTACCCGGTACCGGGATTTGCTCCGAGACCATTCCCATCCTGTTTTACGTGGTGAGACGAAGAAAACAAGACCCCACAACCCATAGTAAAATCCACAAAACAAATGACCTCCCCCATACTCCATACAGTCATTTCCCCCTATAGATGCAAATGTTCGAATCATTCTCCTATTGTTGAGGTAAAATCCGTGTTCCGCATTTTATATTTTCGGAGACAAGTCCTCATTTTACATACACCCATCGATGACTTGATAGGCAGGCCCGATTTAAGGGGTAAAGTCCGTGTTCCGCTTTCCATATTTTTTGGACAAATCCTCAATTTACATGCACCCACCCATGACTTGATCGCCCCGGACGAGCGCTCCACTTTGACACCTCTCTCGACCCAATCGGTTGGCTAGGGGCCCCTCTCACCCCCAAGATTGGCGAAGATTGCCGGAGAATTTCCCCCGGCTCTCGCGTATTTGGGCCTACATTCTGTCCGCCGAGGCTTTTTTCCCGGGACCGCATCACCGCCAGACCGCATCACCGCGGAAGAATAGATGCCCCAAAGGTCACGTGACCGGAAGTCCCGGAACTTTAGCGGCCTTGACCTCTTGATCACGTGATCTCCCCGTGACCTCCCCAAAAATGACGAAAGAATGTCAAGTTGACTTTATCCGTCCTTTACATACTACTTATGTCTTCACGTTGTGCACGTTTAGGCGCAGTCTCTATACACAATGAGGCGCATTTCCACAGTTAGACGCAAATTTTCTACACGATTAGGCGCAACGCATAATTAGGCGCAAAATGATTTCCACGAATAAGCTCGTTTCCACGATTAGACGCATATTTCTCACACGAATAGGCGCATTTCCACAATTAGGAGCATTTTTTTCTACACGATTAGGCGCATCGCAGAATTAGGCGCAAGATGGTTCAAATGATTAGGAGCAGTTACATGATTATACGCAGCCTCCTTACACGATTAGGCGCATTTACACAAATAGGCGCAAATTCCGTACACAATTAGGTGCAGTTTCACAATTAAGCGCAAATTTCGTACACGATTATGCGCAGTTCCACCATTGAGCGCATATTTCCTACACGGTTAGGCGCAACACGTTATTAGGCGCAATTTGTTTACACGATTTGACGCTGACACGATTAGGCGCAAATACACGATTAGGCTCCCCACAAGGGGATGTTGATAATTCATGTTCTTTTGAAGCAGAAGTATTTGAGTGATCATTGAGTGGAAAGACATTTGTGGAAAGACGTTTGTACACAAGATCTTTCCTCTTTCCTCAATAGCATTTTGGGACGTGGCCTATTTGTCGTTCCAAGATATACAGTTTCAACAAAAAGTTACTCCTCATCGTGCATTGACCATGAGGACATGGAATGTAGGAAGATGATATGATGAATCTGTTGTTTGCAGAAACTGATACGTCGGAAATTATTTCAAACAGGTAATTATTAGATCCTGTTTGATCTCACTGCAAACCTCATAGTATATTTTGTTTTTGTTAGACGATCTTATCTATATAAACATGAATTAATATATATATAATATTTTAACATTTTCTCATAATTTTAAGAAACAATGCCTTAGGCGGCCCCAATAAGAGTTTTCTTAACATTTATGATAGTTAAGAAAAATAAGTACATTTTAAAATCTTAAAACTTTTCTTTTTACTGTAGCTTTTTTCTCATTATAAAGAAATTTTTTGCGAAAGAAAACTC
The DNA here is from genome assembly GCA_036873755.1 of Hanleya hanleyi. Lineage (NCBI taxonomy): Eukaryota > Metazoa > Mollusca > Polyplacophora > Lepidopleurida > Hanleyidae > Hanleya > Hanleya hanleyi. The sequence goes on along the minus strand of JAVTVY010005128.1, from coordinate 18,904 downwards.
TTTCTACTCTGTATGTAAGTAAAAAGTGAGCCATTGATATATTGTTCTTGTGTGGCTTCAGCTAACTACTTATTCTAGAAAAAGTTAAAAGTTTTCAATGAGAGCATTCGGCCATAAAATTCTTGATCCTAATCCTGATTACGTAACATTTATGTCAGCTGTTTGAATCGCTTGTGCTTGAGGCAATAATGTGATACCTGATTTAAATTTTTTTTAGAAAATTCAGCTGGTCTAAACAAATTCTAAGAAGTTTATACTGCACTGTTTCATACAGTAAGAATTTGGCTAATTCGGAATCATGCATTGATGGAGTAGCTCTAAAGTTGTTGCTTCGTCAATAAAATACATCGTAAAAATATTATCTATGAGAGGAATACCCCTTCATTCTCGGGTTATGCAGAGGCGAGGTTATCCTTAGCGTGCTTAAAATTAATTAAAATTCTTAATTACTTAAAATTATGCATAGTAATCACTGAATCAATAGAAAAACAGAGAAAGTAGGGATCCAGAAAGTCTTGTGTTTCAACAATACAACATAATGTTTTAACGCCTTTTCACATTTTCTGTTGTAACAGGCTGGAACAAGTTCGACTGGAATGCACAGGACAGTAGTATATAGCCGGGAAATCTTGTCGTTTTCTAGAGTGGGTGCGTAAAATGAGGGTTTAATGAAGATTGACACTTGACCTTGGACCTTAGACATGGGGGAGAAATGGCAACATGGCGCATAGAGCAAACGTCACGTTATGGGCTGGGCGGGGATGGATGTAAAACTAGGATTATTATGGGAAATGGCGGAAAGACGGGCTTGACATGCCGTCAAATAGGTCTATAGGTGGACCCAATAGGGACCTAAGTGATCGGGAAGGATGTGATCGTGAAGCGCTCGTCGAGGCCAGCCCGGTGATGTACAGTTAGGTCAAATGACTGTCTGGGGTGGATGTTAAATTAGAATTTGTCCTGAAACCATAAAAGGAGGAAAACGGACTTTACTTCAACCCCACCGAATGCGTCTAGATTGACTTCCGGGAGGTGCATGGCCAGATAGCGGGTGTATGTCAAAGTAGGATTTGTCCGGAAATAAAATGCGGCAAACGGACTTCATACCTAAAACATGTGGAATAACCTAGGTGAGCGTATATGGGGCCCTATGGGATACATAGGGTGTCGTGGTTGTAGTCTCACCTGAGAGCGGCGTGTATGAAAAAAATTAGGATTATTTTCGGAAAATGCGGAAACACGGACTTTTCACCCCCCCCAAAAAACGGAAAGCCCCATCAACTGAGTCTAGGTGAGCCCTACTTGGTCTATATGGGCTGTGCCGTGTGTCATATTGAAGCCCTCGGCATGTCGCCGAAGATTGTGGTGGTTCTGAGCGGAAATGAGGTTATGGTGTGCATGTGCACTCGAGGAGTAGCAGTGAGAGCAAGCATTTTGAGATAACGCAGGGGTTTGTCTGAGCGATTGAGGGACCAACCGGGATCCAGAGTTAGCATATAAGATGTCATATTGAAGCCTTTGGCATGTAGAGGATGCTTGCCTGGTTTGGACGGGTAGTGAAGTCATGGCTAGCATGCGTAGCCGAGGCGTACTAAAGAAAGTGTAGCATCTCCCGGGTGCGCCCTTGAGATATTCCTACCCCTATATACTAACTCATAGCATTCACTCGTGGACCTGGGAGACACTGGATTATGTTCAGAGAAGACACAAGACTGCTGAACTCCGGCATGCTGGTTTTGCGAGTAGGGCATGATGGGTCTGTGTAGTCTGGTAGAATTATCTCCCTTGAAAATGACGTCATTGTGACGGCAGGAGTAGTAGATAAAGCGCAAATACAGTCGAATTAGGAGCGCACGTGGGACTAACCGGTCATGCATCTACACCTTAACGCACTAACCTATATAAGTGGTCATGTCGACCTTTGGGTGAACCATGGACCTGGGCACATGGTCGTCGAAGGGGACGGGATACTTTGGGTCATAATAAAGCTCCTCGTGGAACGTCAAGTGAGACAACTGTTGATGAAGGAATAGAGAACATATACCTAACTTTACCCAATGGAACAGGCTTAGTCCTACTTGAAAGATTTGGAATCCGTTTAACACGTCCAACGCTCTTCAGTGATGCCCTAAATCTGGTGAATAAGACCCCTGCATACACACACACATGTTTACGAAAGGTGCAAAGTGGGGACATCCACAGGCAGCCGTACAATTGAGGGTTCATATTCCATGTAAGAATCACAATGCATACAATAGCCAAGTCTGGGGACAACAATATGTCTAGACTTGTGCCTTTTCAGCGACACAAAGACCCAGACAATGGCTTCCTACATGAAGTATCGACCCAAGTGGGGACTTCTTTATTTTTGGCTATTTAAGAAACCTCTTACTGGTTTTTGTTTTGGGCAGCTTCAGGATTTCCATGACACGTTCATACCAGTTCACATTTTCAAAGCACTTGAAATAACCAAACCCGTATTCCACTCTACAAGTGGGGGCACATGAGAACATTCTGGCGAAGTGTCACATCCGTTTTCAATTTCATACACACCCGTTTGATTTTTCTCCAGTCAAAATGGGGGCATGTACCTTATTTATTTATTTTTTTCATTATAGTGTTGTATACAAGATCATAAAACGGACAGCGAAACAGTTACTCAGTCTTTGTCAAACCGGGGACGTCCACGGTTGGAGGTGTGTCCCCAGTATCATAAGGTTTCTATCCATACAAATGTCCCCGCTATACACTTTTTGTAAGCGCACACACACACGCACATCCGCACACACACACACCCACAAACACACACCTATGCGTAGGGGCCATATACCCATCTAAAGCTAAAAGGTCTTTGGCATATACATTCCTTGTGACAACACGTCAATGGGTATAGTGTTTCAGCAAAATCCTCCTGAAGCTGGCGCCACTGGGTTTTACAATAGCATACGAGAATTGTAGACCCACTCATAGCCCCCCCCCCCCCCCTCCCCCAGCTTCGGTGTATTGTGATATGCGGCAGAAGTGCCAAAAATAAAATATTGCATATGCAAGAAATTGTTCAGTTGTTCACTTTTACACATTTTTTTGCACACTTCGTTTATATGAGTGGACTAGTCCAGTTTCTCAGTGAGGTAGATACCAAGAAACTTATAACTTTTAACCTGTTCATTTTCTTGGCCCATGATATATAATTGTGGTAGAAATGACATATGAGCCCTACTATTTGGTTTTATTAACATAAATCTAGTTTTCGTTATATTTAAGGATAGCATATTACAAGAAAACCAATTGTACATTGAGTAGAGTTCGTTTGACATAGTTTGAAATAGGGTAGTCGGATCTGCATGGGAATATACAGCACTGGTGTCATCAGCAAACATAAATATTTTAAGAAGTTGAGAAACCACATTGAGATCGTTGATATAAATCAACAAGCGCTGGATGAGCGCAAAGATCTCCGTCGAGGCAATAGGGTCCGTAGGAGAATACATCACTGAATAACATAGGGCCGGATGCCAAGCTCAGTTTTGCATTTGTTGGACGTTAACTTCACCAATGGTAATTAACCTGGGGTTGAGGGTTCCCCACTAGCATGTCCAGCCAGGGATGTGGAAGTCACATTCCCAGCAAATAATTTTTGTCTGATTTGACGTGCTTGAAATATTGGGGTATGGAATAGAGTATATTGATGGAAAACCTGGAATACTGCTTGAGACATTCATATTGAATGGTGATGGCTGATGAGAATATTGCCCATATGGAACAAATGGCTGGATTCCAGCGAATAAAAAGTTCATGTTAATCATAAACAACATACAATTAATAATACTATCAAATAATTATGTATATTCCTTGTCGACATCAATATAATGCAGACAATATTATGACTGAATCATGGTAACAGATATTCAAGGGTATATATGTCTACACTAAACTGAAGGAGACCCATGATGCGTATTATATTATGTTGTAAAACTTCACTTGCTAATCTCGATTATGTTGCTTTTTGTGAAAATAAATGAAGTTATGAAATAAATAGCCCAACACCCCCCCCCCCTACCCCCCCTCAAGGAAATATAATTTATATACAGGGCATCGCCGATTGTGCTGTTGTCTTCCAGTCAGTGCGTGCATGAATATGCAACAACAACAACTTGGACTATGTGGTTGGCTTCGACATAAGTCATCAGTCGACAACTACTTTGCGATATATAGAAATGACGAGTGGTCTACCAGGAATGATTGTGTTGTAATGACATAAAATCGCGGCAATAAACTTACCAGAAAAGCAGCAAAAAATCGCGTCGTCCATCTCTACAAGCTGGCGAGCCGCCATGTTGAATCTCCCGCTGTTTTACTACTGAATAAGTAACAGACTGTTGTAGCAGTTTCTTACCCCATTTTAGTATGCTGCCAGCTGTGTGTCACTCGTGAAGCATGATGGGAAGTGGAACCCGATTACAGAAGCAAGGCCCATTGAAATGCATTGCAATGAGGATTCCCCATTATTTGAATATTGTCCAGAATGTTGCTTCAAAATTTCGTCGGGAGCCATAGCAAACCGTATTGGAAATCACATGAGTCGTGGGTTCTCCATATGACAATTATTTGGCGAGAGATTTCACGTTGCTCTCCTAGACCTCCGTCTGATCGACGGAGGTAAAAGTAGTGCAACACCAAGGATTGATCCTTGAGGAACACGACAGGAAAATAAGCTTAAATCAGATGCAGTGCCATTAAAGTTGACTGAGTGGAAGCGTTCAGGCAGATAGCTCCTAAACCAATGGTAATTACATTACAAGCGTCTGGTCCGTCATTCATAATTCAGCCGTCGTCCATTAAAGAATATCCGCGTCCATAATGCAAGACCTATTCCATGTTTCATATAACAACATTAGCACCAAATTCAAAAAGACAATCACAGTATACATAAACATAGGTTAGCTTCCTGCAAGAGAGAAGCAGTCAACAGTTTTCAATGATACTGGCAAGACATCATGATGTTCCATAAATATCAAATCCGTATCGCTGATCAGTTTTCCTAACTCACGCATCGGAATCCATAATGATAAATGAAGATATATTTCTATTTAGAAAGTGACCGTATAACACCATTTTCGTTATTTTGGGATTACAATATCTTAGTATAGCACGGATTCTAGTGCAGAAAATTGGTCCTGAGCGTGATTCGAACCAGCGACACCCAGAGTAAGGCGCCTAATCGCCAGCACTTTTTGTCGGCGATCTAAAACACTCGGACAATGGGCCTCTCACAAAAATAGGAGGAAGCAGACCGGTAGTCTTAAAAGCTTCCCTTCTGATGGTCGTAATGACACAGCTCCCGTAGCTGAATACATAGGAATATATATTTGTTATTTAGAAAGTCATCGTATAACAGTATTTTCGTTACTCCGGGATTACAATATCTTAGTATAGCACAGATTCTAGTGCAGAAAATTGGTTGAGACCCGAGCGGGATTCGAACCGGCGACACCCAGAGTAAGGCACCTAATCGCTTGCACTATATGTCGCGGGTGGTTGGATGGGTACAGGTTCCTGTTGCTTCAATGAATTTTGCTGAGAAGCAACAGGAACTTGATAGTGTGACGTCTAGCACTGTAATATCACTTGTCTTTATTGCACCATGTAAGTGTCCTGTTTGTGTCTTGTGTGCTGTCCTCAAGTGTTTTATAGGGTGGATGGAGGGTGTCTGGTTTCATGATGCTTCAAAGATTTCTTCTTTGAAGTTGCAGGAACGCAACTTGACTGGGTGATACTTAGTGGGTTCGTTGCGATATAGCTGAAATATTGTTGAAAGCGACGTTAAATTATATTCACTCACTCACTCGCACTATATGACGATGATCTAAACCACTCGGCCAACGGGTTCCACAAAAACGAGGTAGCAGGCCGGCCTGATGGTCATAACGACCATCAAAGGGGTACTGTATGTTCGTTTTCAAGACTATTTTTTGTGGCAGGCCCGTTGGCCGAGGGTTTTAGATCGCCGACATATAGTGCTGGCGATTAGGTGCCTTACTCGGGGGGTCCCTGGTTCGAATTCTGCTCGGGACCAATTTTCAGCACTAGAATCTGTGCTATACTAAGATAGTGTAATCCCAAAATAACGATACTGTTATAAAGATAAAGCTTATGGAGAGGTATACATGTGGTTGACTGTGTCAAAAGCCATGGAAAGATCAAGAAAAGAAACAATACTGTACCGGTATTGCTTCGTGGTTCGAGCAGAAAATTGCGTGTATACATAAGAATTCATTTATACATTTTCCTGCTGACTTTTCGAGAACTTTGCTGAAGCATGGAAGAATTGATATCGGCCTATAATTTTCTGTCAGACAACAGTTTCCAGATTTGGTAATAGCGGGAATACTATAACGTATTATATAATACAACCAATCAAAATTGTTAATAGCACTCAGCGGTATCTCCACCACGTGCAGTATGCGCAAAACTCTACCAGTCTATTTAGAAACAAAGCAAACCGCTTGCAATTGAAACGAATAACCAAGGTTCCTAACCTTATATATACATTATCGGATCAATGGCATTTTATTACTTCAAGTTTTATACTTCTGCATTCGTTTATATGCCACTACAACAAAAGCATACATTTTGTGGAAATGATGGAAAGACCGTGTTATTGTACCAAAAATATCTAGTTTTAATTGATGAATGAGTGTAGCTAAATAAAAATGATTTTGATAAATGTGTGTCTACTCTTAATCAAGCTTATTATTTCTAAAGGGGAGTAAAGATTACTTCTGTTTATTCAAGAAAAACAAGAAAAATGCAAAGCGGGAGTGACTCAAGAATAATATTCTAACATGTCCTCATAGTTTTAAGAAAAAATGCCTTAGGCGGTCCAAATAAGAGTTTTCTTGACATTTATGCTAGTTTAGAAAAACTAAGTACATTTTAAAATTTCAAAACTTGTCTTTTTAAAGAAGCTATATTCTTATTTAAGAATTATAAAGAAGTTTAAATTTGTGAAAGAAAATCTTTTTCTACCCTCTATGTAAGTAAAAAGTGGGCCATTAAGATATTCTTCTTGTGTGGCTCCAACTTTTTACTTATTCAAAAAACGTCAATTTATGAGAGCTTACAGCCATAAAATTCTTGAACCAAATCCTGATCACGTCACATTTATGTCAGCTATTTGAATCGCGTGTGCTTCAGGGGGCAAGAATGCGATTCCCGAATTAAAATTTTTGGGGGAATACCCCTTCATGCTCGAGCAAGAAAGAGGTGAGGACTGGACCACATGGGAGAGTATAGTATATAGCCGTGAAATCTTGTCGGATTTCTGGAGTGGGGGGCGTAAAATGAGGGTTTAATGAAGATTGACCTTTGACCTTGAACCTGGGGTGGACCTTAGACCTGGGGTTGCTATGGCAACATGGAGCATAGAGAAAAAGTCACGTGATGGGCTGGGTGCATGAAAAACTAGGATTTTTCATGGGACTTTACACATCCAAAACCCGGAAAGCCCCATCAACTGGGTCTAGGTGAGCCCTACTTTGTCGCACTCGAGGAGTAGTAGCGAGAGCGGGCATTTTGGAAGCACTCAGCGGGTTGTTTGAGCAATTGTGAGACCATCCGGTATCCAGATATAGCATACAAAATGTCACATTGAATCCCTCGGCGTGTGTAGGATGCTTGCCTCGTTTGGACGGATAGTGACGTCATGGCGAACATGAGCAGTCGAGGCTTACTAAAGAAAGTACACCGTCTATTGGTGCGCCCTTGAGACATGCCTACCCCTATACACTAACACATAGGATTGACTCGTGGATCTAGTAGATGCATGTAGATCCTGGAGTGTGTTCAGAGAAGACACAAGACTACTCAACTCCGGCTTACTGGTGTTGTTAGTATGGTTATTTGGCACAGTCACCGCCCCTTGAAAGTGGCGTCTTTGTGGCGTCAGAAGTAGTAGGGAATGCTTAAATACGGTCGAATTAGGAGCGTACGTGGGAATAATCCGCTAACTACATCTTAATGCACTAATCTATAGAAGTGGGCATGTTAACATTTGGGTGTCCCATGGAATTTGGCACATGGCCGTCGAAGGGCGGGGAAATATGTACGAGTTACGGAATACTTGAGGTCATATTGAAGCTCCTGTTGAAACGTCAATGGAGACAACTTCTGTCGACAACTTTGACGTAGGAATAGAGAAGCTCTACCAAACTTTAGACAATGGAATCGGCTTAGGCCTACTTGGAGAGGTTGGAATCCGTTTATGGGACCCACCGTCATAATGCCCTCAACATCTGCCTTGAAAGATCCAACGCCCGCCTTCACGCAGTGATGCCCTAAATCTGATGAATAAGACCCCTGCACACATACACACGCTTGTTCGTAGTTTTATGTGTGTAGTCCAGTCCTTATTCTGAATGCCTAGTCCAACGATATGCATACAACAACAAGCCTACAGCGTAGGGCACAAAAGGGACTGTTTGGTTCAGATTCTTCCAAAAGCACCAAATTTGACACATATGTCGCCCATACCATACTTTTTCGATTTTTGATGGGCGCCAAGGCAGGCGCCCCTTGGGGCCGCCACATTGGCGAAATCCAATATGGCCGCTATCCAGGTTATAGATCAATCGCTAATTAAAAAAAACAAAAACGACTAGATTCTAGAATAATACCACTTTTTAGTGGTTTTCGGGGTCGGGGAATCTGATTCTGATCTTATTTCAACGATTTGTGGTCAAGGTCACCCTGAAGGTCATTTGGGGTCAAATTCGCCATTTTCAGTGGTTTTTGGTCAAGATATACAAGCTACCTCATTTTATCGATTTCCGGGGTTGAGTAATCCGAATTTGGCCTTATTTTGACGACTTGAGGCAATATTGCTTGTGAGGGTCGCGATAGAGGTCACCCAAACCAGAGATCAACCAGAGGTCAATTTCGTAAAACACCAAAAGGGCTAGAATCACAAATAACACCATATGGGTCTGCAGCATCGAAGAATCCAATTCTGATCTTATTTTGATGATTTGAGGTCATGGTCACCCCATTTGGGAGTCAAGGTTCAACAGTTGCTACTAAAAGCAATCGAAACAAGATTACTCAGGAACAAATTTTATTAAAACACTTCGGAGATGACATCTGCTAACAAAATGCTATAACTATGCCGCTACGCCACTACGTGCAGTTAAATGTTCAAAATACAATACAAAGACCGCTTTAGCAACACTATACCAACGATTACCAATGATTACTATTACTACCTATACCTTCTGGCTTGCACTCTATGATGCCAGCAATAAGTAATCACCGCCCTCGTCATTTGCAGAGGGTCGTGCATCGGACACCGGCGCGGTTGCATTTGCACCTTCCCGTGCATGCCTTGAGGCAGCCGCAAATCGTGTCGCACCCCGGTGGGCTGTGAAAGAGGGATAGTGCCAAGAACATTGATGGACTGAGAACGGAACAGATGGTATGGACTGGAATGTCAAGATACTTTTTTCCGGTATCGAAGCCCATCCAGAGTTCTGATAGACCGAGGGTAAGACCCTGCTCTGCGGCATGTGCCAGATGCAGGTGGATCCTGGTATCCTCCTCGGAATGGTTGCACGGTTGAAGTTTTGCGAGGTGACAACACTTGTTGGAGAGCACTGTGCTGGTGGATGAGAATGACTCTGAGGCCATTATGCTGTTCATGTTGTTCATGGCTGCACGCGGATGGTTGATGAGTTCGAGGCAGTCCACGACCCACCATCGTCATCCACTGCTCATAACGAGGAAGGACACAGCATACAAGTAATTGTTCGTTGAAGTGTTATGAGCAGCTGGGCAACCCTTTCCTTGCAACTAGTCAGGAGCTTGTATCACTCCATACACAGAATCTCATGAAACCGGCCGTCGTTAGCTCTCTATCTAGAATCCCTGAAGCTGGCCAGGCAGCATTTGTCATGGAAATTGCATTGATCCACATGGGGCGCCCCACAAATGCAAACACATTCAGCCAGTACGTGACGCTCCTTATCTTACCATTTCTGGAGGCCCAAATGAAGAGTGGTATCCAACGCATTGACGCTGTATGTGATAATTACCCCAAGGAGAATAACCTCAAAGCTCTCAGGCAGCAACGACACAGGAATGGCCCATGGACAAGATGGCAGCACAAAAAATCCTGGAGCGTGAATGGATCTGAGCGGCTTCTCAAAAAATGTGAACAAAAAGGAGTTGTTCTCATTCATCAGCACACAGATCTCCAAGACTGACATGAGCGGAAAGCTCCTTCTGGGTACCCGTTTTGAGTCCGTGCTCTCAAACAGGCGTTGTGACCTCGCAATACTTCAACCGTGCAACCATTTCGAGGCAGATACCAGGATCGTCATGCATCTAGCACATCCCACAGAGAGTCATACAACAGCCTATGAAATGTCTGCAAGATGGACAGCGGTATCGTGGTTTTGGCAGTCCGGTTTTTTAAGGCCCCCGGTCCATCGGAACTCTGGGTGGGTTTCGGTACTGGAAAAAAGCATCATGACATCCCAGTCCATACCATACCATCATATCATGTGCGACACGATGTGGCAAGAAGAAATCTTGGGCGGCCTGAACAAGCATACCGGCACCTCACCGACACACTACTGGCTCTCACTCACGATCCTGACCTCTTCACTCTCGAGTCCATGCATATGCAGCATATAGAACGCTTCATAGTACTCATGTACAGCAAGGGGTGTGATGCAGACCGTGTCAATAAGGCCAGGCATCGTCTCTTCACCACTGGAAGCAGATCACTGGAAAACATCCCACCTACCCACGCCACACTGTTCCAGCATGTGAAGCGAGCGCTACTAGGGTCAGGCTACCTCGGTCCAGCAGGAAATGCCTGACTTTAGTGAGTGGGGCACAAAGATGGCACCAGTACATGGCAATTAGTATGGGCCATTCTCAGTGACGCTTCGTTGGCATGTGCCATTATCACGCACGACCCTCTGCAAATGAGAAGGCGGGTCTTTTAATAACAAGGGCGGTGATGACCAGTAGTACTTATTGCTGGCATCTTAGAGCCCAGGCCAGGGGGTATAATTAGTAATGGTAATCATTGGTAATCATTGGTATATTGTAGCTAAGGCGGTCTTTGTATTGTATGTTGAACATTTCAATGCAGCATAGTAAAGCATTTTGTCAGCAGATGTCATCTCCGATGTATTCAAATAAAATTAACCCGAGTTGTGGCCATATTGAATTTTGCCAATATGGCGGCCCCAGGGGGCGCCCGTCTCGGTCTCGTCAAAAATCGAAATAGTATGGTATGGGCGACATATGGGCAAAATTTGGTGCTTTTGGAAGAATGTGAACCAAAAAATCCCTAACAGCCCGGACTATTACACACTTTATAATCACCTCCATCACAATCCATCGATATGAGTGTGTTTACAATCATTATATACTAAATTTCGGAAATCCATCAAAGCGTTTGGAAGTTACCGCGTGCGAAGAATTTGAATGGACATGAACGGACACGAAGAAGCAAGACACCAATCTCTATGGAAGCCGAATGCAGCCATCTCGCGTTTTTGCTTTTTCGCATCTATAATACCAACGCGAAAACGCGAAAACGCGAAAACGCGAAAACCCGAGAACGCGAAAACTCGAAAACCCGAAAACGCGAAAACCCGACGCGAAAACTCGATGCCAAGAAGCGAAAAACGCGATGCGAAGACGTTTTCGCATTTTTTCGCATTTTCCAGCATTTTCGCGTTTTCGCGTTGTCGTATTTTCTCTGTTCCGCGTTGTTGCCTATATGAGATCATATATATGGAAGCCGGACGCTAAAAAAGTGAGCACCACGAGTATACCGGTTATGCAAGACGCGAAAGCGCGGAAAAGCGATAACGAGAAAATGACAAAACCCGAAAATGCGAAAACGCGAAAATGCGAAAACGCGAGGATGCGAAAACGCGAAAATGTTTTTGTCTCTTCGCATCGCGGTTTCGCGTCGGGTTTTTGTGTTTTCGCGTTTTTTGCATTTTCGTGTTTCGCTTCGGGTTTTCCGTTTTCGCGTTTTCGCGTTTTTACGTTACTATTATAGATGCGAAAATGCGCATGCGCATGCTCTGTTTTGAAGGCTCAATCCACTTATGTCCCTGCCTTCGACAGAGGAGGCCGACCGTTACGATGCATCTGTGACGTATACACAGTGTGACACAGCGCGTCGTTTGAATTCGAGCGAATAACTCACTCGGTTTTGCACCTATACTTTTCATATACTCGCCCCATATAAACGACAGAAATAATTTGAAGACCATTCACGTGATCGCTAGGTCAACAGAGATATAATGCTGAATTGAAAAGTCATTTGAGTTTTCCATAAACATCGCCTTCACTGTATATGATACTTACGGCGGTGTGTTGCTTGGGCGAGAATCATATCCGAAAATCTGACTGGTGGCTGGGGTAGTATTATGCCCTAGTGAGGAGATTGGCGAGACATGTATTTTTAAAGTCGCGTTGCGGCGGAAGAAAAAAAAATACATTTCCACCTTGTATATCCTATTAAGATGATGCCTACCTACTACGTACGATTTTGGATCGGATTTTGTCGTGTATAACAAGCTAATGTTATAGGTTTGAGATATTCAAAGTTGGCGGTTGTAGGACTCAAAATTCTGTTTCTTAATGCAATAGTACAGAAATCCATCTTACTGCAACTTGTTCTTTTTTACTCAGCGGAAGAAAATATAGTACAATGTGTTTATATATCATTGGGATGTGTATGAACTTACGCAAACCAAGACGATAAAGGCTAAATTCGTATAAGTTGACCCACTTTGAGGGGACTATCAGACGCATGGGTAAAAAATATAGGTAGGGGAGATTGGGGTACACTGGGACATTTTCCACCTTTTTGCAACAAATATCTCTGCTATTATTGTTCTGTAGAGTAGCCCTATATGCTCTAGTTATAACTAATATGTAATATAACATAATCATTCAAAAATTCGGAAATATTTGTTATACTTTACTCGAGAATTTGTAATTTAAAAAGCAAAGAAAAAATGTGTCCCAGTTTGCACGGGTTATGAGTGCACTGGCACACCCACTGGAGTGCGGTGGGACAATGATCAAAATACATTTTAAATCAGATATATACTGATATGTTTCATATAAGTTTAGACGATTCAGCAGCGATGGTCAAGATAGTTGCAATTTTAGACCGCTCTTTTACATATAATATTTCCCAGAGGCCAAATTTGAGAAAAAAATATTTTGTGTGATTCTCATGACAGTGAAAGCATTTTACTTTGAAAGTATTAGTAAAAATCATCAAATCCAATAGGATTAACCATTACTACTCTCTAGGAAACAAAATAATGCACTTTAATAGCATTTAGGATGAAAGCAAATTTCACCATTTGATTACTATTGTCCCAGTGTGCCCCAGCAAAAGTGTCCCAGTCTGCCCCGGGCGCATGAAATATTCCGTTTTATGAAAAACAGCTAAAACATACATCCGAGATAATAAATCGATATAATTAAATTGTACCTTTGTCCATCCACTCTCAGTAGTAACAAAACAGCAATGAAGTACTTCTGAAAACTTTGTGTAAAAAAATATCATCATCAATCCTAAAAATTTAATTCGACTGCTCAAAAACATATTTTTTGCCCCTAAGATTTTACCAATAATAGTTTTCATTTGTAATGAATATAGAAGTTGTATAGGGGTGGTATCGTTCTACTGATAATAATGTAATGTGCTTCCTGTCCTTAACATAGGAGCTAGACGGCTTGACCCACTGTGCCCCATGTCCCACGCTACCCCAATCTCCCTAGAGTGGGGGTCCCTTTTGTGAGGAACGAACAAATCAAAGAGTATGAGTAAACAATTTGTATGAGAGAGTAATTATATATGATAGCAGATGTATGGAAAAATAAAGCACGAGTTATAATTCTTGTGAATAACCAACAAATATGATGCATTGCTCAGTTGGTAAATAAACAATATATTTACTTTACCTGTATGTTGCATTAAATATGTATGTATCTTAAAGAGAAATAGATTTACAGTTTTAGTTCTGATTGTAATTTATTCCGCTCTTTAGGACCCTTTATTCGGCGTGTATAAACTTACGTCAGTACGATAAAATGATCTATAGACCTCAAGACTATGACCACGAGTATGGTATTAGTGTATTTCAATAAATTTATGAAGTAGGTCCGAAATTCAAGATACAAAATAGAAGGGTGGTAAGAGGAATTTATGGACAAAACGTAGAGTGAGGTCAGGGTTAAGTCGTTCAAGGTTCTAATTAAAGGCAGAATAGTAGATCCTGAAGCAAGGAAGAACTGATATCGGCCTATAATTTTCTGTCACACAAGAGTTTCCAGATTTAAAAACAGGAGTAACTTTTGCAATTTTCATTGAGGATGGGTTCATCAGCAGGTTCATCTGTAACTTCATCCCAATTTATACATTTGCAATTTTGTTTTAAAACACCACTTTTTGTTCCATAGTGACTTGTCGGTAAGTTATACTTTTACTCTGTTGATAATACATTATGCTTTAGTTTTCAATTTGGACGATGGTGAAATGGTCGCTTATGTCAGTCAGACAAATTCCACGAAGTACAGTTTCGGCGTAGGAATTTGTAAAACAACATTATCAACATGGCAGTGTGACTAACGTCACAGGACCTACGAAGTAGGGCAGGCATTAGGACTCCGACGCGAACTGAACTCTTCAAAATTATCCCCCCCTCCTAGATGAAATCCTGCCTATATTAAGATGGGCACTGCCCAAGTCAGAATCAGCAGAGATTTTCATCAAAAAACACCAGAAATGTTCATAAAAAGTACGTCAGCTCAGAACTTGCTGGTAACAGTCCTCTTCATGCCAAAAATCAAGGTTCTAATATCAACGGTTCTCCTTATTTTGCCGACGAAAGGATTCGGGTGGACTGACTCACTCGCTCATTACCGGACAATTTGCAAATGAGAGTAGCTGTGCTGGAATTCACTCTTGTGGGTTTTGTTATTTTGGGGAAAAGGTTGTAAGAATTCATTATGTCAAGAAACGATTTGGAAGATATGTGTTGATCAGTTTTGAATAAATCTATGTCAAGTCCCCCATTAATCCCCATTTCGTTTTCTCCAGGTTTAGAGAATTCAGTATATATGCTAATATATCATTAAAGTAATTTACGTGTTTGTTTGGAGAACGGTAAAAGATACCGATGTTATTGTGCGTTTCATTTGCAGTTGAGGGGCAGTCATATTCATCAAACAAAGATTCATGCTGTTCATCATACGATGATATATCTTCTCTGGCATTACAAGATTTAATAGTGTCGATCACATAGAGGATAACTCTACCGCCACGTTTTGTTTTTCTTTATGAGAAGTAAGGGATGTATCCAGATATTTCATAACGTTGTTCTGTGGCAGGATTCAACCAGCTTTCGGAAATACCAATAACAGAAAACTTACACCTTTGGTTGAAAATAAATCGACCTATTTCAGAAAAATGCTTTCTGAGGCTTCTGGCATTGATGTGTAAGAATGAGGTATTTCTACCCCATTATTATTTAATTCATTTAACTTATTGTTGAAGGGGTCAGCGATAAACTATTCTGTTTGAGATGTGATCATACTCCGGTGGGTAGATTCATGGATATTATCATCGGTTATATAGTCGGCGGTCTCGTTGGAGTTCAGTTGAATCGGGTTTAAACATAAATGTTTGGAAGTCTGCGTTAGTAGTACAACTCTTCTGTTCAGGTAAATTATCTGATATGCTGGAGATATGGTCCATATCACTGAAAGGCAAAACATCCCAGAGATTAAGGTGAACCCCCTCATGTGCATTTATATTAACAGTAGTAATGACTGGATAAGATAGAGAACTGAAAGATGTAAATTACCTGGTAAAAATTAAAGATTTTGGCTGAGCAAGCAATGAAATTAAAATAAGTGCGCCAGTGTCACCGAAGTAATAGAAAGGGATGCTTCTTTGGAGGGGGGGGGGGGGGCTCTTTGGAAGGGAACAAGGAATGGGCAAAGTGTAACAGGTCTTCCAGTGAAGGATGCCATTTTCGACGCGGAGTCAGCGAAGGGGCACCTGGTCGCACAGGTGGTCCCGGTGGAGGATAAAAGGACGGGCTTTATTCGTGTAACTTAAGCATTCTATAATCGGGACACAGTTACGGAGGATATTATTGTGATCCAAGGAGTTTCGTGATAAAAGAATACAGAGTGATATAAACGCGGCGTTCCTGACACCAACAAATTAGAATAACCATTCCATTATAATAATTTGATTAATTTAGACCTATATAAACGTGTATATACGACTCAGCCATCGCTGATGAAATATGGGTTTTACCAGTTCTTCATTTTTGGACTTGCCATCACACTGACCTTTGTCTACTGACACTTGTAGTTATACCAACACAACAAGACTAGTTACATACGTCAGCCAATTATTGACCACATACGTCAGGGTTGTTCAGTCATGTGGCATGCCTAAATAAATGCTTTTCATGTTATACTATAGTATCCTTTCCACTGACTTCACAATGGAACAAGCTCACAGAGAATTAATTCTTAAAAATGTCGTAACTTGTATTGATGACTTGAAATATGTGCCCAGAGTTTGCCACTTACTTCGACAGAAACAAGTCTTGACGAATGGGATGACACCAAGCCATTATGGCTGAAAAGACTAGAACTGATCGCCCGCGCTATCTGGTTAGATCGCTTCACAGACCAGCAGCTTTTAATGCCTTTGTAGATGTTTTCAGGTGTCGAGTAACCATGCCCTAGCCTCTCTACTGACCCCTGACATCCAGCAAAGATTCACTGACGTAAGCATAGATGAAACACCACGTCAGCAGGCCTCTAGTCAGTTAGATGCCCTGTTAGCTATAGCTCATGCCCAGTGGTGTTATCTTTGATGAATGAACTAGCATATGACAATTATGAATGGTGTCAACCATTTTTGAGAAAAACTAATTTTATGTATTTTAGTCAATTTTCATCTTCACGGTGGCCCATATACGACATGCTATTAATTTTAGTTCTGTATATATTTTTTCAGTTTGGGGGGGGGAGGGGGTTCTATAATTTTCATCCGACTGAAAACCTTTTTCACTCCGCCCAAGTTTCCACCCAGGTGCCAACGTTTACACCGGTGTGAAAAGGTTTTCACCTGGGCGCAAATGTTATCACCCTGGTGGAAACCTGTTTTAACCCAGGTGAAAGTCTTCACCCGGATGAAAACTAAACCAATAGAAGCAAACCTCGAACTAAAAAATAATACAAACTGGAAAAATGCCATGTCGTATAGGGGCCGTCGTACATCTTCAATATGTCGTAGAACACCGTATAGAAGTACTACATGTATATGAATCCTTCTATCCGCGCTGGGTGAATTTTCGCACGGATTTGATTTTGTGAATGTTGTGAAATCAGAAAGAAACACGAGATATTGAGATATCTAATGAAAATGTATATCACGTTTCTGACATCAGTAAATATTGAGGAAACTGTCATGTCGGAGATCTCTGTTACTGTTATAATTAAAGTAATTAGTCTGTTATAATTAAAGTTACTCTAAAATGACCACGCTTGTCCGCTTGTACCACTTACGACTTCTCACATAGTCAGGGCCAAATTAGAATATTTTACGATATGCAAATATAATACTCAGAGTCTTTTCATATTCGATCCGTATCTTCCGAAAGCGGGATATCGTGAACGATCTCTCCGAACATTTCAAGCTGACCCGCCGTTCTTTAAGTCATTTGTTTGCATGGATGATACCATAAAATATATATTTTTTATTTGTTTTCACATTAACCGTATCATTAAAAAAATAATCAAATAAATAAAACATAACATAAATGCAAAATAAAAATTGCCACGACATCTGCACTTGCGAAATTAATGGATTACATTGAGTACCTGACCAGGTGTGTTTAAAAGCTGACCTCCACATAAACCTGTCCAAAATCAGACCCATGGCATCCTTAGATCCTGCCGATATTCTGCGATATTTGGTCAACAATATCGACGAGTACGAAGTCGGGAAAGTCAGCAAGAGAAACGTTCCATACGTCGAACTGCTCAAAGGAATTATCAGGTAACAGTATGGCAACAAAATTCCGTTGTTGTGATCATTGAAAGTGAATATATTTATTATGAGTTTTATCTTTGATTGTTTGAGCGAGATACTATTCTTTTTTGGTAAAACCCATTTACATAGAAATGCGAAAAGTGAGTCCTTGTGACCCGCAATTAATATATTTTGTAGACTTCATATACATATATGGCTATATATGTATACATTACCGGTAGTTCAACCTAAGGCGCTCGCAAACTAATGGTGTATTCATGACAAACCTCGGGTATATTTGCGTATTCAGTCCAAGATTGAATAAGGCTGGCCCATAGGGGACATTCAAGAATTAGGGTGACACATAGGGGACATCGACATTTTTTATAATTATTTTTTTTTACATTTTTTTTTATTACTTTTTCTGCATTTCTTGGGGATGTTCTTGATTTTCGCCTATTTTCTACAAACAGATTTTAGTTTATCACGTTTCCTTACATTTTTATCATTTCTAGTAACGTCGTCATAAATGACTTTATCATTTTTTTTTCACCGAAAACCAGACAAAACTCTTGGAAACGTTTACACCGTTTAAACCGCAGAGTAAACCGTTAAACCGTTGAGTAAACCTTTAAACCGAGAAGTAAACTTTACATAGCGGTTGCTTGCTAGCTTTACTTCGCGGATTAAATGTTTCCGCCGTTACTAAGAATGCGTGAAATCTGAAGAACTTCTGTGTTAACCCTATCTGGCCTGGGATGTTTAGGACCTGTCCAGATTACGACCTCCCCCCCCCCCCCC